>JBCEWC010000869.1:0-47963 GCA_038996855.1 Solanum aculeatissimum | reverse complement strand
TGAGAGGCTTATTTGGGGTTCCTTTGGGTTCCTCATTCGCCATGTCACGTCTAGGCCCTAGGCTTGGGTCGTGACAAAAACCCATTGACACCCACATGGACCTTGGACCACCAAACGGTTTGTGATCCAGTCCTTAGCCTTTTCTCCGAATCCTTTTCCAGCATACTTCCAAATACGGGCAGTCTCACTGTAAAGGCTATAACTTTCACATACAAACTTTGAAATGAGTGAAACCAGTTGTGTTGCGAATATAACTTGAAGAGTTTAGATTGCATATATAGTAGTCCACACAGTTCAACCTATACTAAAAGATATGGCTTTTCAAAGTCACTGCTATCTAAGCGGCCTTACAACTCCCACCAAAACAATTTCTTTGAATCCGGAAACTTAAACATAACCCATGGCTACCATAATTCAACCATGACCAGTCCAACAATAACCAAGACCAACCATCAAGAATTTTGAAACTTTTTGGATCGTTACACTGATCAAGGATGATGAGAATAATGTGACTCTTACACGAGCACCACATTATCTTATTCGACTACCATATATGTTTGCCAAGGAACCATAGCCTGAGCCTATTTAATCTACTACTGCTCCTATAGAGATCGAGATGCCCCTATAGATGGATACTAAGAGGGAAACAAGGCTCACTACTACTTCATTTGTTGTGCTAGAGGTCGTAATCATGCGTCCACAGACCGCGAGCATGGTTTACGTTTCTGTGGAGTCTATATATGCACTGGTATGGAGATAGGTTCACACTGAGTCCCAGCTAACTTAATTGCTACAGCAGATTCAGCTTTGGGTTCCCTAGTCCATTGTAGAGTCTAAGAAGCATGCACAAGCGCATTTCATGGCCAATATAGAGGATAGACTCACATTATTTCATGTTCATTTTGATGCATTCAAGAGGTTAGTAGAACAAAGTTGCATATCAGCTGAGACTCTTGATATGATAGTCATTTATATAGAGATCCAACGCCTCCGGGTGGAATCAGAGAAGCATCTTTAGCACCTCTTGTGATTCCCATTCCTGATGTTACTACAGAGGTGGTTGACTTATTTTTTAATGATCCACTAGCCCGCGTCTCTATAAAGAGGCCTCGTCTTAAGTCTAATGATCTTGACATTACTATATGAGAGGCAAAGAGGCTGCATATCAAGTATATAGATGCTGCCGAATGAGCTTTGATTATAGATGAGATGGAGTGGCATGTGTGAGAGAAGGAGTTGGTGAGGGGTTCTGTACCCTTTAGACATGCCGCCACGACTAAGGAGACCACCCAATAGGTTACGAGTGGTGACACACAGACTAACACCTACATTTAGGTTCCCAGATATGTCCCTTTTTGACACCAATGATATACTTTGTCTTATTTTGTTGCATTAAGGAAAATACAAATGCTTTTTGATGGGGTATGGGTATTTATAAACCTTAGCAAAGTCTGAGTAACCAAGGCCTATATTTATCCTAATGTTTGAGTTCACAGGGTTTTCTTGCATGTGTTCTTTCCCTAAGGACATTTACTTTTTGTTGAACTAGAATGTTTAGGATGTGTAAGTACTATTAGTAGCATATTGTACTTGTATTTGTGACATATGTTAGTTTATAATGAAAAATGATACCCCTCTATTTTTTATGATGTATTGTTAGGCATTTTTGAAAACAACCATGTGGAATTAGTGATTGACAGTGTTTGTTCTGGCAAGATATGTCTTAATTGAAATAAAAATCATGATTCGAGAGTCTATAGTGGCATTTTATTCAGTACCAAGTGTTTGTGAGCGTTATTGCATGATTCTGATACTATGTTTCAATCTAGAACTTGCCCTATTACTCTGACTGAGACTGTAGGTTAGTTTGTTTTGAAAGGATCATAGGTTGTTCTTCATATTAATCCACTTAGTCTAAAATAACCAACCAAATTCAGTATGTGTCCCTTGTTCTGAATATTTGAGCCTTACATGTACTCTTTCTTTGTAAATACCTGAGTAACCAAACCTTTTATTTTGCGAAATCTTGAATTTGGCCCCGGTCCTTCCTTGAATATTATGTACCTTAACTTAGGATAAAAATCTAAGTTAAAGATGGCTACCAAAAAGTGGCCCTGGTTCAAAGGTTGGATATGGTACACCTTAACTCAAGCCAAAAGCCTAAGTTGAGGGTGACTATTGCAAAGGAATCACAACAATATGGGGAAAGAAGTGTAGGAACACAACGAAAAAAGTGTAACATATGAAGGGGGTGCAATAAAAATAAATGGATTCCAAAAGGATGAGCCGAAAAGAAAAAGAATTATGAAAAATAAAATGCAATGAGCTGAAATTTAGAATAAGGTACCCAAAACTGTTTCAAAACATGAAAAGACGGTCAATGAGTTCAAAATATTTGTGTTGGTAGGGAAAATGTGGGAAATAACGTAGTTCCAAAAGGGTCATTAGTCACTATGTTCCAAAATATCATACCAAAGCCTCTTGAGCCTATGTTATAAGCTGAGAAAGTCCTATAGTGATCCCAGTCCAATTAGTTGAAGGTCATGGTCATTAATATAGGGGCAACCCTATGGTATTATACACAGTATTTGAATATCTTTTGTGAATGAGAGTGCTTTTATTAGTCCTGAGTATTGAATTTAAAGATATCATTCTGAGTGAGATATGGGACTTCTTTTTCTGAGGGGACTTGAATTACACTATTGATTGTAGGGTATCTTGGAGCTTGTTGATTATGAATATTGCCTTATTTATCATAGTTGTACTGTCGTGTATTGATCTGCATGTCCGTTTGATAACTATTCTGTAGATGCATTGATGTGTTTGACTTGGTACAAATGATTGATTGAGAGATGATGTATGCCATGAGATTGAGGTCTTTGTATTATTGTATTGCTTATGTAGATTGAGTCTGTCGCTTGAGGACAAGGGACAATTTTAAGTTAAAGCTGTTGATGGGCTTCCAAAATATGACACTTTTGATTCTTTAAGCATAAACGTTTGTGTGTTCTTGAAATAATTTAGTAGGTTTGATGTGCTTTTGTGTTGATTTTGCAAGATTTCCGGAGTCGGGATATTCTAGGGATGAGTAGTGCAGATTGTAGAAATTTTCTATTTTATGAGACCCTATATGGATCGTGGTTCATTCCATGAGCCATTGATAGGTTTTGTAGGTCGGGTCCAGTGAAGGGCTGATTTTCAGAGGTTGAGACTACATGCTACTAGATGGGTCGTAAAATGTTTGACGACTCGTATATCAGTTTATGCCCGGAGGATCAAAGATTTTTCATATGCGCTAAAGAGATACCAGACGAAACCTCTTATGGGTTGTAAGTCAAAAGACGATCTAAAGGTTGGGTTCGTATATTGAAAATAGAGTTTGAGGAGTGCACTCTACGAAGCCCAGTCATGGGTCGTAATTCCATATATGGCCCGTAACTCTATTCGTCTGAGGCTCCAATTCTAGTTTTCTTTTTCATTTAGGATTTTGTTTCTTTGTATTATAAATAGTTTTTTAGGATTGTTAGATAAAGAGAGCAGTTAGAACGTCTAGAACTTGTTACATTAGATTATTACTTTGTTCTTGTGGATTACTTTTGACAATACTTTTTGAGTTATAACATTGTGATTTTTGTGGAGATTTCGAATTTTATGTTCTTCAATTCATCATTCTAAGTGTTTAATTATGCAAATTCATAACATAATTCTTTCATCTACAATGAACATGAGTAGCTAAATTCACAACTAGGATTGTGGGAACCATGAAGAACTAATGAAGTAAAAACCAAATAATTTATAATCATTTTGAAAGTGTGCATGCATGTATTATTTATCTATTTGCTATGAATATTTTTTAACGGCTGAAAATATTCGAACTCGCCTAATTATTACTTACTGTCCATCAAGGGGGTAATAAATGGGAAAGAGATAGAATAATAGGATTTGACGTCATTACACTCGTCTAAACAACCAGAATGAATCAAAGGATTGTTGTACTGGGACAAGGTAAGGGTTAGTAATGCAACACCACATATATGGATCAAGTTGTGTGGTGAAATTCTCTTAGCACCTAAATCAATGGGCTAGGTGAACATAACTTATCAGTTTTGCATAATACACACTAGAAAAGGTTACGATTATTTTGTTTGTACTGAGTTAAGAATTCTTGGGGAACACAATATCCTAGTTACTTCTCTCATTGAATTCACAACACTTGTAATTTACTGTTGAACTTTAGTTTAGGTTTAATTACTGCATTTTATCAACCCCCTCCCTTTAGAAAATAAACAGATTAATTCATCCTAATTACTTTTATTACTCTAAGTCTAGACCTTATTCCTCATAGGATCGACCCTAACCATTGTTAGATTATATATTTGAACAATGACCGTTATACTTAATTGGGAGGTGTAGTTTGGGCATGATCACTTAGACCCTATGAAGGCTAGTGGGTTCATCCTCAGAAAAGCTCTATGTCTCGTTATAGCAGTCCGCTCTCGGGAGCTAGAACTAGAGGCCTGTGAACTCTGATTCCCACTGTGCGCGGTTACCAGTTAGGTGAGCATAGTGATAGCTCGTCTAAAATTAGCCTCTGTAATAGGATTAGGAGAAGTAGTAGGTTCCTAGGAAACCTCAGCGGCTCTCTTTGGATGGTGGTATGCTTAGGGGTATGATCTGCAAATGCGTAATGCACAAATTAGATAGATGCTTTAATAGAGTTAAACTCTATCACACAAACTCAGAATACAAAAGAAGTGTAATAATTCCTAATATCCCATAACCTCTTGATTATAAAAAGTGGTGCACAACACACCTATAAACAAGACACTACTAGAAACGACTCCATAGACTTCCTAGGAAACTTAAACTCTGTTCTATGGTACCAAGTTTGTTATTCTCTGGAAGGGTACTCTTGGCGTGACCGACACTCACAGACGATTCTAGCCCAAAGTGAACCACTTTGACTAATTGCATTCATTCAATCACAATCTAATAGTGGAAGTCATCAATGATCAAGAAATACTTTATGGAAAGACATAACAATAGATAATCAAAGGACAAAGGAAAAGTAATCTATCAATCAACTAAGCAAGACTAGTCTGAAAGAAACTACAAAAAATAATATCCAATCACAACTTGACAATCTAGTCTATGAAGTCTCTAATCATCTGACTAAATAGTTCCAATGAAAGGTCCATGGCTACCTCAAAATAAATTAAAATAAAAATGCTAAATTGAAAGCTAGAAGAGATAACATAATATCCTCCAAAAGCAGCGGAGGACTCACTAATTAGGTAAATGCAAATAGGTCCTTAACGTGTTACCGGTTAATGACCGGTGCTACCTGTCTCTGCATCATAAAAAGATACGGGCTCAAATGGACGTTAGTGTGTGGAATATACCAGTATATAAAATGGTAGAATGAAAAATGTAAAGGTAGAATAACATCAGCTCAAATAACTAAAATCCAGAAGTAGGAAACTCAATCAGCATACCAAGAGTCTAAAGTGAGAATACAGTTTAGATAATGACCACTCATATACTGTTCAATCCAATCCACTCAGAGTACGAGCTATTTAGGAGTTTCTCTAATCAACAACCATCACCTATAAGCCAGTGATGATACAATGAAGTGATGTTGTTGCCACATCCATCCAATACCATTCTAAGGTAAAGGACATCCCATAAATGGATCCACAATTAATAACATCAAGTTCTCTTTTTCGGACAATAGGGAAACATCAAATTTTATGGTTTAATCCTCCCTACGATAGTTTCATAGTTATTGAGTTTGCGTTGGACTTACTCTTACTCAATTCAGTACTCAATACTCCTCCCAAGACTCAACATGCTCATAGGACATCAACCCTATGGCTAATTCATTCAACTAATCTCATTGGATATTTGTCAACTTAAGTTATCACATCAACTATCAGCTCTTTAGTTAGAAACTTTCTTTTAGGATTATTTTATGACTCATAATGACTCTCTACCATCCATCATTCCAACTCATAGTATTCAGAAAACCAAAGTAGAGTTAAAACATTTAGGAATTCTATAGATACTTTAAGCTCAAATAATAGTCATGCATATCCATTTAAGTGCAATATATAAAAATAACAAGAATACAATTTAGGTTTCATGTAGAAAATAAAATCATCCATTTCAAGTTTTTAATTCATAAAAATATTCATTCATGCATGATTATATAGGAATACATTAGAATTTAAGAAAAGATTTCAAGAAACATTTACGGAAGACTCAATGTTTCCACAACTCAATCAATTCGGATTATGGGGCACATGGAAGAACATAATCCATGTTCGAGTTAGTCTTACATACCTGGAAGTTTTGAGTTTTGGAATAGCTTGAAAGAACTCACAAGATTTCCCTAAAACCCTATAAGGATCCAAATATTTTTTAACTTTGTAATGGTTTGTCAAGATTAGTGTTGAACTGGTCATGGTTGAATTTTTGTAACCATGGGTTGTATTTAAGTGGCCGAATTCAAAAGGATTATTTGATGGAGTGGTAAGGCCGGTTGGGCAGTGGACTTTGAAAAGCCATAACTTTTGGTACGGGACTAACTATGTGAGATTCTATATATCAAATCAAATATCTTTGAGTTATCTTCGTAACTCCACTGGTTTCACTCAATTCAAAGTTTGTATGTGAAGGTTATGGCCCTTAAAGTGAGACTGCCTGTAATTGGAAGTATGCTAGAAAAAGGGTCTCGGATTGAGGTCTATGTGTGGGACCACGGACCGTTTGGTAGTCCACGGTCCATGGTGGTCTCCGTGGGTTTGTACAATGTACTTCCAAGGGTTGGGGGCCAAGCCTTGGACCATGTATGGTCTCACGGACCACTTCATGGTCTGTGTGACTTTTCACGGCCGTGAAGGGTCCCGTGAAGTGATCCAGTGATGTTGCCAAGGTTCGGGGTTGGACTCTGGATCAATTGATGCTCCACGGACCAGTACACGGTCTGTGTGCTGCTACACGATCCGTGAGGCCCCTCGTGAAGTGATCTAGAAAGTCCCCTAAAGGTTTAAGCCGAAGCCAAGGCCAAGTGATGTCCCATAGATCGTGAGCCTGTAGACGGCTACTGGAGGCCTTCCGTGAAGCACTCTGTTCAGTGATCTAGTCCACTTCATTCATGGTTAATTCATAATTTAATTATATCCTATGCCCCTTTTATCCTTTCTAATGTCTCCTAACTCCCCTTAATCAAACCCTAATGCCTTTTCATCCATTCTAACACTCCTCAATTCTCTTGACCTCCATTGATGAAATCTTGAAGAAATTTAGGGAAAATCATCTTTGTTGCAAAATCATCCAATTCTCTTGACTAATTTCAAGGTATGTGGGATTGATTCATGGATTCCCTTTCATCCATGAAGACCCAAGAACCCTCCTCTTTAAATTATAATTTTAAGCTTTCTTTAATGTTGGGTTCTTTAAATTTTGAAGTATTTAATTGAATTGAGTTGTGGCTGTAGAATTTAGGCGATTTAAAGTTGATTTAAATTTAAATTCTATGAAGTTTCAATGGATTTGATGAAGGCCAAGTTATGCATGTTCCCTTACTCTTAAACTCTGCATGGGTAGTATTTAAATGATGTTTTGAATGTTGATTTAACTTTAATTTCTTATGAACTACTCTTGATTTGAATTTAACGTATGAATTCTAGTACCCATGCTATCTTCATTGTTACTCATGGCATTTGCATGCATGATCATTGAATTTCATGAAGGTTTTGATGTGGGCTAAGTCCCAAACATGTTTATGACTATGATTTTTAACAAGTATGGGTTATGACAAGAATGTGATCATATAGTGTCTATGATATGGCTCTTTGAGCAACATGGGTGTTTACACTAATATGATATGACAAGTTATGACAAGTATGGAGCTAGTCTTATGCATGAAGTTTGACATAAAAGTGTATTTGGCTTCTTTTTTTTTTCCCAATGAAGCATGATTATGAAATGTGTTTGACTCTTGTTAAGTATGCATAAGAGTAATGAAAGTGATTTTGTCTTTTAAGCCCAAGTATGTATGATTTGATGTTCAAGTGTCAAGTTTTCATTTTAAAAGCATGTATATGTATACGTATTCTTATGGGATAATGATTTAGTACCGAAAAGGATTGGAGTAGTAAGTGGGTTATCCCCAAATGTCCCACTCCTATCCCGAAACTATGTGCCAACATAGGTTGCTACTGAAATGGGAGGCCCGTAAGGTATGCTTTCATATGATATGATACGATATGCTATGTTATGTAAATCCTTCAAAAATGTCCAGGGCCATAAGGAAGGTGGACATCATACCAAAATGGGAGGCCCGTAAGGTGTGGTGTAGATTACCTTTGGCAAGTAATCTTCTCCGATCCGATGGGAGGACTCATCAGGAAAGTTCATGTTGTAGCTCACATGATTTTGGATGTCGGTTATGGTTCCATCCCCTCTATACTATAAGCATTATGGAATTGCATGCATCATGGTCATCATGGCATATCGATATATTATTCTTTCTTATATTCTCTTCTATGTATGTGCCCTTGTCATGTAGGTTGTTATAGGTTCATGTGCACACGCATTTGCATGCCCGCATACTTAGTGTTTTATTGTGCTAACTCATACTCTTTGTCTACATGTTCTAACCATGTAGGTACCGGTGATGACCTTTATCTACCGTTGAACGACGAGTGATATCCATGAAGCTAATTGGTTGTGGTGAGCCCTTTCTCCAAGGGCAATATCTACTTTCCTCTTCCTTGTATTGTTTTACTTTCTTTCTTTGTGACTTGAGGGTGAGCCCGGATTATGTCAAGGCCCTACTTTATCTATGTAGAGGCTATGTTGGACATGTTAGACTCTTGCACGTTGTATTATGCTTATTTGGGATATTATGACTATTGGAATTTGTTTATGGAAATGATATTCCGATTATGCTTATGATTATGTTTATGGGCTTGTGAATGTTGGGTATGTGCTTATGTGGAAAGTCCCTTAATCCGATATGCCCCCATAGCTTGAGTCCTACTTACTCGTCCCTTAGAAATACTTGCTACGTGCTATGTGATTCATGCTCATCCCATTCCCGGCAACATCCCCATAACTTGAGTCTAAAGCCCCGTTTCCCCTAGAACTATGTGTTATGTATTTACTTTTTCGTGCTTCTGAACCGATGATGTGAGTAATGATGCTATGATGGCTTGATCGAGGACTTTTGGGTTCTCCTTCGCCATGTAACATCTAGGCCCTACTTCCAGGTCGTGACAAACCCTAGTTTTTCCCCCTTGAAACCTCGCTCTAGGTTTGAGAATGTTTTCTAGCATAAAAGAGTTGAATAGATATGTTTAGGGACATAATATGGTTAAAATTATAAGTTTTAAGCTTTGAAAGGGTGGGAAAAGACAAAAATAACCCTCCTTAATAACCTACAAAAGTCATTCATGGGTCAATCTACGGCCTGTAGAAATTTCTACGGTCTATAGAAACCTATCTGTAAATTTTTCGGTGACTTTTTGGGTCTGTGGTTCCATTCTACAAGCCAAAACATAGCCCGTAGATTAATCTATGACACATAGCTGGGTCTGTCAAGTTGGGGACTCAAAAATGGACTTTTTGATCATTTTTCACAGGTTAACAGGATGGGTCGTCATTCAAACCACGACCTGTAAGTCCATTCGTACTTTTACTCTGCTCTGGCAGTCCGTAATAAAATGGTCATAACCTTTTACTTTGAACTCCAAATGAGTGAAATTGGTGGAGTTGGAAAGTTAATTCAAAGAAATGTCTTGTGTGCTAAAAGTTATCGGTATTTAAAATTGACCCTTGTATAATCCAATGTGAGAAACTCAATCAATAGGAAGTTTTGAACTCAACTAAGTACTAGAGGTCTCTTAAGACCCTAATCCACTTCTATTACACTTCCTACATATAAAAATGAGGCTTAAAATAAAAATGCATGTAAGGCATCACTAAGTTCAAGCTTATGTATTTACGATGAAAAATTCGGATCCTAAGAACAATGTTGTAGGGTGTTACACTCCCCTTCTCCCTCCCCTTCAAGTAAAATACATGTTAAAATATAATTTTAAATTTTAAGTTCAAAATTTGGGGCCAAATGGGAGATTAAATATTTAAACTTTCTTTCAAGAAGAAAAAGGTTTTATATTTGTAGTGCTTTTATAAACTGGTATTGACATTGATTGTCGTTTATATATTTTTTAAAAAAATAGTTCAACTAATAAAATTTGTGTTCCGAAGGAGTATTTAGTATTCTATAATGGAAAATAGTGATGGAGCACTAATTGAGTTAGGAAGTAGTTTATACAAAGTAACATTTTAATGTACTTAAATATTATAAAATCATATATATTTCAAATAAGGATAAACTTAATAAGAATTTAATTTAAATCAAAGTTAAAATATTAAGAAAATAGTAAATGATACTTTAACAATTGTAGAGTTTTTTTTAATGAAGAAAAACGAATTTAATCAATTCTTCTATAAATTTTCATGTTTTTAATATAATATATTTGTTCTTATCACTATATTTGGAAATATAGTTAAATTTACAATAGAAAAATCTAATAATATGCTTATCTGTACTTATCACTATAATTGGCAATATAGATTGCTAAAATCTCTCCCCTTTTAATAAATAATTGAATATAAAGCTTGAAACAAAAGTAAGTGTTATATATTTTTTACTTCCGAATTGTGGCATGATTGTTTCCACCTGCATTGCTCCAATGGATTATTTTGAAAGGTTACCAGGGGGTTGCAAAGTTGAAATAATTTCAAGAACAACTCCAGTAGATGCAGTAAGATCAACAGTTTTATCAAAATAATTCAAATCCGTTACTGAATCAGATGAAATTTCGGGAAGGTTTTTGCCCCCTGATTATCAAGATATAATTGATTGATTGGAGTTTCATCTTGTTTGCAACACCAAAAAGGAGTTGTTTTTCAGTTTTTGTGATTCTACCATTCTCCTTGATGGAGGCAAACTGGTAAAATCCCATTTTGATGTAGTTATCCTTAATGATTTTATTTATTTTTTAATTTTAGTGTCAACTTGTGTATATGCCTAAATTATTTATAGGTACCTGCTACCTCTCACAGGAGATGAAATAAGAATTTAAATTTTATAAATTAAAATTTTAAGGATTTTTAACATTGAAATTTGTTATATATTTAACATTGTAGGTTCATATCTGCAATTTATTGAATTCATCATGATTTTTAACATAAAAGATTCATGTTCTAATGTGAAAGTGTTGGGTTAAGATGAATGCAATATTAATATCTACATCTGATTTCACCTTTACCAACATATGTACAAGATAGTAATGAATCAAAAATTCGTATATGGAGAAAAATAATTATAGGTGTTACACTTAGGGTTTAAATTCGTAACCCAAGTAATATTTGAACCTCTTTGTTACTGAACTAGAGTTTTTCCTTATGTTAAGTGTGTTCCACTATTCATATATAATTAAAAAGTCATTTAACAATATTTACATTTCTTTAATTTTGAGGTAGGTGATTCAATTGAACTCTTGGACTTCCTCTAGTTCTTCTTCTAATTGCAGATTACTTTGATAGCTCAAGTAGGTGAAGAGAAATCATTACCTAGTATTTTTTATATTCACAAAAAATTAAAATCCAATCTCTTAAAATTTTCTTTCCAATTCATTGATTACCACACCTATATCCTGTTTGATGTTTACTTTTGTACTTCAAATTTGTTAAGGAATGGGAAAATATAAAGTGCCAATTTTGATTCTATTTCACTCTCCAAAGTATAGGTTATTCAAAAAATTGAACCATTCTTTGGGTGTTTTCTATCTATTCAATAGTATTCTGTTTTTATTTTAAATACAATGTTTGTATTGATTATTATCTTATGTTATTTATTCTATTTCAATTATCACATCAATTTTGTGAATTTTTTGTTGTTATTGTTTTACTCCTATAAACTCTATTCTACTTTTCTTATTAACCTTTATGATTTCTCCATTATTTTTTCTTCTTTTATTTGGTATTGATGCACTTGAGCCAAGGATTTGTCGGTAACAACCTCTCTACCTCCACAAGGTAGTGGTAAGATAAGCATATACTTTACCATCCCTCGACCCTACTTTGTGGAATCGCACTGGGTATGTTATTGCTTATTATTTTAATTGTCGCTTTAATTTTATTTTATTCATATCATTAAATGCATCATTATAAAATATAATGTCCCATTTTCTATAATGAACAATTTTCTATGATTGTGTGTCATTATTATATTTTTATTTTCTTATTACTTTATAATCCTATTTTATCAAAGTCCATACCTTTTATAATATAATAACTCTACTACCTATGCTACCCTTCTTTATAATAGTAGGTTTAATCTTCGATTGTTGGTGTGTGATTTAACATAATACGAAAAATAATCTATTCAAATATTTGTATCATTAGAAGATTACAATATGATACATTATAAAACTATATTTGTGTAGCAACCATCTGAACAAGTGAGTTAAAATTCTTGGGAATATAAAAAAACTAGGAAGCCCATTCTCTAATCTTACATGGTGTGCATTTGAATTAATCAAATCATAAATACCATACGATGCTTTTTGGATAAATTTTTTATTTTTTTCTTTCTTAGAACTTTTTACTTGATAAGCCTAGTGGAAAGAAATGTTTTATGATAGCATCAAGAGAGCTTATACTTTGGGAGAGTGATTATGCAAACTCATGGGAATGGAGTAAATACCCTGATTCCAGGTTCATCTCTTTTCATTTTCTAATTAGATCTACAACTTCATCTCTCTTTCTTATAAATAGTTTTTGTAATGCATTTTCTCTTACTTTCTCTCTTTGCCCATTTAGTTAAATGATTTTCTAGTTATTGTTTTTATTATTATTAATATTTCCTCTTCATTTGTATTGATAAAATTAAAGCAACACATTCTATTAAATCTTCTTTCTGTAAAAGATGAAGATAATGCACTCTTAAGCAAAAGGCAAGGATGCCGATAATAGGATAAAGAGTGAAGATTACGGCAGAGTGTGTGGGTGGATGGGGGAATAACAAGAATCGGTATCATAAAAATTAGCAAGCCTACAAGAAGGCAAACTAAAGTTTTAACAACGGATGAAGGGACAATCCCTACAATTATGAAAATAAAGGACAGTACAACACAAATTATTGGTATAAAATAATTGAAGGTAACCTTAAAAAAGTAAAGGAAACGTAAATATACAAGATAACGGAAAGCATGGAGTTTTAAGACCTCTTATTAAGTTGTAGAAAAATATTAACAAAACCACCTTGTAGCCGCTCATTCTGACAAAGAAAAAGAGCTTCACTTGCAACGGTAAGTGAGAAATTAGTCTATTATGAAAATAATTGGATTGTTGATTTGAGATTCTCTGATCACATGAATCGTGATGAGAAAAATCCTATCAACATGAGTGAGTATGAAGGCCTATTAGCAGTAATGATGAAAAATAATTATAGAATGTCAATAAATCATATTAGCAAGACGGTGTTTGTGCCTCATCATAGCTTGAGATAAGTGCAACTTCAAAATATATACCTGATTAGGATATAAAGAGTAACTTATTATCTATGTCTGAACTAACATCATAACTAAAACATTTCTTCTCATGGAGGGAAGAAGATTAGATTCAATCAATGTTATGTTATCAAAGACATCTTATGTGGAGAACAATCAAAGTACTATAACAACTAATCTATGGAATGCATGTCTTAGGAACTAAGCTACAACGAATTAAAAATCATAATGCGACAGTCAATATTAAAACTTTCTCCTTAATTTACAATTAGAGGAGACACTATATGTGTTGGACGTCAATATGAAAAAACACATTAACTTTTTTTATGGAGATTCAAAGTATCTAGAAAAGAAGCCACTCAAGTGCAACACTCAGACATGTTTGAACCTATAATGTAACCTTCTACCCGGAGTTACTAATACATGGTAAGATTCATTGATGATTTCTCAAGTTTCATGACGATTTACTTCTCAAAGAAAAAGTTTAAAGTATCCTAGAAGTTTAAAAATTTCTAACATACTGTGGAGAGTGATATTGAAAGAGGAATCAAATGTCCTTGTATGGACAATGGGAGAGAATGCATGTAATGTGAGTTCAAGGACTACCTTAAGGAAAGATGATAAGATGAAAATTGACTTGCTCAAATACGTCGTATGAAAACATAGTAATTGAAATAAAAAATACACATGTGACAGAGATATGAATAAGTACATTGAATATATGCAGTATATGCATGTACCAACAAGGTTTTCTGCAAAATGCATGAACTATTGTTGGTTACATCTCAAGCAGTCTTGTCGTTACTCGAGTTTATATACTAGCTTAGATACGGTACTTGGAACCGTAAGTAATCCAAAGATAACCATTCATATAACATATCTAAGCATATCATGAGAAACTTTAAGTGGAAGATACAATATATGCTTAATAAGTCTCAATAAAGAAATCCAAAGATCTATGAATGATTGAACAACTAGATCTGAAATAAGCCTTTACTATTAAGAATGGAAAAAATATGTTTTGCCAATATTTGGCCCCCAGCTACCTTAACTTAAATAACGAAGAATCTAAAGGCTTCCCTAATAACTAATCTATGAAGTCATCGAATGAGGAAGACTCGCTAACTATTGACTGGAACTACTACAACTTTACTACCTACGAATCTGGGGATGTGCGCTTAAATCTACATCACAAAACGATGCAACAGAGAGAAATATATTCGGTCGATCTATAGCTATGTGTAAGAGGAAGCTCATATGATCCAAGACATCAATATGCAAACAGTAAAGGTAATGATGCAAAATTTTCAAGGCAAACATCAGTACAACGAACTCCAAACGATGAATGTGTAGTTCTTCTCATGAATCTTAAGTTTTTTAAGAAATAAGCAATGACCTTATCATTGTGTATAAAAATAAAACCTAGACCAACTCTTAAAACATCATAATAAACTAGAAAGCCATCTGCACCCTCTGGCAAAGTCAAAATTGGAGCAAAAGTCAATCGAGCCTTGAGCTCTTAAAATCTCTTCTCACAACTTTGAAACCACTGAAACTTTGTTTTATTTTATGTTAGTCTAGCCACTAAGGCTGAGATAAGTGAGAACCGTTTAACAAACCTTCAATAGTACCTGGATAGATCCAAAAAGATCTTAATGAAGTTTAGAATATTAGGACAAATATATTACTTTGCTGCCTCAATCTTTTCATAGACAACACAAAGACCTCTACCAAAATTCACACGTTGAGAACTTAAGATAAAAATTTCTACCCATGAGCCCCTAAATAACAATTTTATAGTGCCTAACATGCACTTTCACACTGTGAGAGTAAATCAAGATATAATCTAATAACACATTAACAAACATGTCAAGGTACTGCTAGAAGATTCTGTTTATAAGATCCATAAAAGGTTAAAGAGCATTCAACAACAACAACATACCCAGTGAAATCCTATAAGTGGGGTCTGGGAGGGTAAAAATATACGCAGACGTTTCCACTACCTCATAGATGTAAAAAAGTTGGAGAAGCATTGTCTAGTCTAAATGACATAACAAGAAACTCAGAGTAACCATACTGAGTTTGGAAATCTATCTTTGGAATGTCACCCTTTGTATCTTTAAACTAATGGTATTCATATATGAGATCAATCTTAGAGAAACAACTTGCTCCCTAAAGGTGGTTGAATAAGTTTTCAATTCTAGAAGAGGATGCTTGTTATTAATTGTGACCTTTTTCAACTGGCGATAGTAAATACACTATCTAATAGAACCATCTTTCCTTCTAATGGAAAGGACTGGGGCACCTATGAGGAAATAGTAGTTCTAATGAATCCCTTATCTAGGAGGTCTTTGAAATATTCATTCATTTCTTTTAAGTAGAATGGGGCTATTATGCATGGAGGAATAGAGTTAGGCTATGTATCAGGAAGAGTGTCTATCCTATAGTCTATGTCCATATCAGAAGAACTCTAAGAATATTGGCAAAAAGGATTTCAGCAAACTCATACGTTACAAAGACTGATTGAAGAGATTGGGTCTCAAGGTTGGAATCCTTAACCCTAACCAGATTGTAGAGATAACCCTTGGAGATCATCATTTTGACTTCAAATAAAGAGATAAAAGGATCCTTAGTTACAGTAAAACTACCCTTTCACTTTAGGACTTACTCATTAGGAAATTGAAACTTTACAATTCTAATTCTGCAGTAAACTAGGGCATAACAAGTAAGTAAATAGTCCATGAAAAAAATAACACCAAAGTCTACCATATCTAACTCTACTAGATCAACTATGATATATTTATCACGGATTGACAGAGCATAATTTTTCATTAATTAATTTAGCCAACACTGACTCCCTTACTAGAGTAGACACAGAAAAAGATTTTGAGAGCAGTTTAGAACCAAAACTAAATTTATCAACGACAGAATGAGTCAAAAATGATAAGGTAGATCCATCATCTAATAAAGCATAAACATCATGTGAGTTTTATTTTTAACCTACCAATAATAACATCAGAAAAGTTCTTGTATCATGATGAGATGACAAGATGTTAAAGCGATTCTGACTACCATTTGCACTAGAAGTAGTGCCCTTTTGAGTAACCAACCTACTGAAGCTACTGACTTACTGAATTGAGCTCTATTACCTCCATTTTTCAAACGACTAATTGGAAATCCCTAATATATTACCTACCTGACCATATCTGTAAAACACATCTGTACCAAAGAGTCACCTATCGCGGGTAGTTCTTATCACACTCGTGGCAAACAGGATAACCTGAGTCCCCTTTAGCATAATTTCCTTGACATTGAGAACCAACTTCCCTACTCTTCTGATCATTTCGAGGTCTGGGTATGGTGCATTAGCTAATGATAGAGCTGGTCCAGTTGACATCTTCTGACAGGATGATTGATTCTCAATTTTGACCTTTTGCTGACCAGACATATGATTGGACTCTCTAGCTCTTTTGTTGTGAAACTCTTTCTTATCCTTTAACTTATCATCCTTAACCTACTTGACATATAACATTAGTCATCCAATATCTATATCTCCAATCAATATCCCAACATGTGTTCAGAAATGCAAATATAACTTCAAAATCATAAAACCTTCAAATACTTACAATAAAATCATTTAAAACCAGTTTCATAAGCATGTGTGCATGTTATGACATGAAAATGCATAAATGAAAGAATTCAGACCATTTGAGCTTGATTAAACTATTACCTTAGGCTTGAGTAAGATGAAAAAGATGAAGGTATCATCTAATCATATCCAATTTCGCTTCCCTGCAGCACTCTCAACTTATTGGTTTTTCCAAAGAATTTTAACTTATGCAACATCCTTGTTACGTAGTATCTTTACTTGGCGGTCCAAAATCTCAACTGAGACTTTTTCGTAGGTCAAGTTCCCCTTAGTTTCAACACTCTCCAAAGGTATGATAGAACTTGGATCACTAATGAACTTTTTCAACACGGACACATGAAAAAATGAGTGAACTATAGCCATTTTTTATGGCAAGCCCAACCTATAAACCACCTTGCCAATACACTCAAACACCTCATAAGGTCCTACATATTGGGGACCCAACTTTCCCTTTTTACTAAACCGAATCACACTTTTCATGGGTGAAACCTTCACATATACCCAATCCTCTACATGAAACTCAAGATCTCTCCTCCTAACACCGAAATATGAATTTTGATGAAATTGAGTTATTTTCATCCTTTCCCTTATGAGCTTCACTTTATCCATAGAATCCAACACCAAATCAGGACCTATCAAGGCCATCTCACAAATTTCAAACCAAACCACTAGGGATCTATATCTCCTGTCGTATAAAGCCTAAAACAGTGTCATCTCAATATTGGCATGATAATTGTTGTAAGAGCACTCAATGAGTGGTAGATGATCATCCCAGTTACCCCTAATTTCAAACACACAATACCTCATTGTGTCTTCTATGGTTGAATAATCCTTTCCATTGGTTTGAGGATGATGGAAAATGGTACTCAACATTACCTTGGTGCCAAGTCCTTTTTGAAATGACTACAAAAAATGAAAAGTAAATTAGATAACACGGCCCTATATAATAGACAATGGTATACCATGCAACCTTACCAACTCTCGAATGGATAACTTAGCATAGTCCTCAGCATTGAAAGTAGTCTTGACCGGTAGAAAATGCCCTGACTTGTTCATTCTATCCACAATCACCCAAATGGAGTCATATTATTTCCAAGTACGGGGGAAACCTATCACAAAGTCCATATTCACATTTTCCACTTCCAACAGGAATTTTTATATCATGAGAAAGCCACTGGGCCTTTGATGTTCCTGTTGGCAATTAGGGCACTCTGCGACGAACCTAGTTATATCTTTATTCATGCCATTCCACCAATACACTTCATTAGAGTGTTGGTACATTTTGGTTGATCTAAGATGTATGGAATATGTAGAGTTATGGACCTCTTTCAGAATCACCTCCCTTAAAACATCGATATTCAAAATAGACAATTTCCCTTTGTAGCTACGCACACAATCTCTCCCTTGAGAGAAAACCTCTATCTTCTTTTCGGCAACCCATTTCTTCAAGTTAACTAATTTTGGATCTAGGTCCTATTTTTTCTTAACATCAACTAACATTGAAGATTCGGCCACATTTTGAACAAGGATACCACCTTCATCATAGTCACTCAACCTAACACCCAAATGTACCAAATGGTGCACATCTTTCACTAGCTCTTCTTGGCCTTATCCATTTGAACCACACTACACATAGATAGTCTAATAAGAGCATCAACTTCAATATTTTCATATCCTTGATGATATTACACACTCATGTCATAATACTTAAGGAGCTCAAACTATCTCTTTTACCTCAAATGTAGATCTCTTTCACTAAACCCGTATAACAAACTCTTATAGTTGGTAAATACATCAAAATGTACCCCATGTACTTTTTATTTCCTCTAAGCCTATTCTATGACCTTAGCATTTTGCATTAGAACACAATCCAAACCAACATGGGAAGCATAATAATATACCATGAATCCATCCAAGCCTTCTAGTAGTATAAAAAAGGAGTCGATGCAAGATAATCCTTAAAAGTCAGAAAACTTTTCTCAAATTCATCTGACCATTTGAATTTTACCTTCTTTGGATCAACTTGATCAAAGGTGCAGAAATAGATGAAAATCCCTTGACAAATCTTTGGTTATACCTAGTTGAACCCAAGAAACTCCTAATATCTAAAGGTTATAATCGTCTGTGCCAATTCATCATCGTTCAGTCTTCTTTGGAAAAACCTTACATTATCACCGGATACTACATAACCATGGAAAGTCACATCACTCAATTATAACTCACACTTGCTGAATTTTTGAAATAACCACTTATCTCTTGATGTTTGATGTACAACCCTCAAATGATCCATATGCTCTTCCTCACTAATAGAGTAAATAAAAATATCATATATGAAGATCACCACAAAAGTATCAAGGTAGGGCTTGAACACCTAATTCATAAGGTCCATGAACACTGCCAGAGCATTGGTCAACCCAAATGACATAACTAGAAACTCTAAGTGATCATACCCTGATCGAAAAGTTGTTTTGGGAATCTCACACTCCCTTATCCTCAAACGAAGATAGCCAAAATAAAGATCAACTTTAGAGAAATGAGAAGCCCTTCACAATTGATCAAACAAATCAGCTATCCTCACTAGTAGCTACTTAATTTTTTGTTACCTTGTTCAATTTTCCATAGTCTATACATGTCATGAAACGAACCTAGGACTTCGGTGTGACATGGTTAATAAGAACCCGAAGATCCCCAAACAAGCCTCTTATATCATACATGAACTTCATAGGTTCAAATAACAAATAATAGACGAGTGACAATATGAAATGGAGAATAGGACTAAGGGACAAATCATAGCTAAAAATGGAATCTCAACTTGATAGTTCAAGGAATAATCAAAGTGAAGTAGTAGTCCAAACATACCTCTTAACAAAAGACAATAACAAAAGACGAAAAGTACAATTTTGGACCCCTCAATACAAAGTCATAGAATAAAATGCATAATGTGTCTGAAGTATCAAAAGTAAAGCGAGAAGATAAGGGCTCCATTCTTGGTGAATAGGAACTCACCAAAAGCTCAACGTCTTCGCGATTAAACTAACCACGAGGTGGAGGGTAAGGTAGTTCTCCTATCCCTACATGATTATAAACATGTAGGGAAAATGCAGTTAGTATTTTGGAATGTACTAAGCATGCAGATATGCAATGTGATAAGTAAATATAATCGCAAAGAATACATACCAGATATGCCCAATTCTGAAGCATTAACAATATAATCAGTTTCAACATAAAGCGTAAAAGAATGTTGTGTTAATGCAAAGGAAGTACATAGGCAAATAAGTGTGGGAATAAGACTGCAACTGACAAGATTACATGAGCTATAATATGGAATACCGATGTTATACTCTACACCAGCCAAAGAGTGAGCCTACTTTCCAAGGTAAAATCCAGAAATGAATGTACTTGGTGGATCCACTAGTCAAAAGGTTTAAAAAGGCATAATTAAAATATTCTATGGTGGCACACAGTTATGAGATTAGAAACTTTATATAAGAACCCTTATGTCCCGCCCCACTCCTAACTCATTAGGTTCTAACTCAAAACTCCACGGAAATGGAGAATGCATAATCAAAATAATCAAAAATAAACTTAATTCAGATGGTCTTTAGCTTGTCAAAGCATATTAAACTTGTACCGAAGAATATCTCCTTCACAAAGATTTGGAATGATTCAGAGTGGGTCTTGATTCACCCAATATCAATTCAAACTTATAGTCCTTGTACTTGTTCAAAATCATATACTCAATTTCATGTCATAAAGGTCAATATCCGGAATTCATAAATCAACTTAGTTCATATTGGTGTTGGTAAAAAAACATTAAATTCATGTAATTAAATCATAAGCAAACTTAAAATAATCAATTAAGAAATATAGGATCAAATCATATTAACCCACAAAAAAACTCCAAGTTTGACAATGTTGATTAGGTTAAATCATGCATATTTGTAATGTTCAGGTTGCCTGATAGTGCTTCACTAAAATGGGCATAACATTTTGGTCTAAACTCTGAATGAGGTAAAGTCAGTGGCGTTGGAAAGATAATTCAAAGAAATTTATTTTAGTAGGTTGGACATCAACTAATATATTGTGTTCTAAAGGATATGATCATTTTAAGTTGACAAATATACGAACTCGTGCTAGAACTTAGTCGATTGAAATCATTTTCTCTTGGCTTGATTCGAAAGGCGCTTGGAATTGCATGAGAGGTAATAGAGGGGATAACTAAGGTTGTTAAGGGATTAATGGAATAGGAAAGGTCAAAAATACCCTTAATGAATCTGGCAGTCAAAACCACGAGAGCGCAGTTTACGGTTCATAGTTCAAACTATGATTTGTACATTGGCTCATACTTTTGGAATTTTTGAGAATCAGAGACCCTGATTTCCATACTTTGAATATTCTCAGAGGGGTCAATCTATTGACCCTATCTACGATCCATTGAATTTTCTATGGTCCATGAAACGGTCTCGTAGACCACTCCTTTCCTTAGAAAAATTTCTCTCCTGAAGATTCTTTGTTCGGGCTTGTTCTACGACCCGTGGTTCAAACCATGAACCGTGGATGGGCTTATGAAACCAAAACTTTAAGTTTTCCATTTCCAAACTTTCTAGGATATGAGGTTTTATAATATCTCCCCCTTGAGATCATTCATCCTCAAATGAGACAAGAATAGCTTGAATGAATGTAAATTGTAATTAATAACCCAAACCAAGCATGCAAAAATGAGATTTAAAGTTTGTTTTCATGAAACAATCAAACCAATGCACATAATATCACATAGTAACACCAAAATAATCATGAATGCATAATGATTAGGAGGAATAACAAGAAGTGAGAAACTCAGGAATTTGGACTTAAGGAATAGAGTTACCTAAAACCTCAGGCTTGAGTAGTTTGGAAAAGATAGGGATATTTCTTTATCATTTCTGCTTTGGCTTCCCATGTAGCACTCTCAATATTTTGATTTATCCAAAGTACCTTAATGGACGCCATATCCTTAATTCTCAACCTTTTGACTTGTCGGTCTTAAATTTGAACTGGTACTTCTTTATAAGTGAAACTTTCTTCAACATTCATAACATTTAGTAGAATTACGGAACTTGGGACACCAACACACTTCCTCAACATAGACTTATGAAAATAGGGTGAACCAACTCCATCTCATTAGGTAACTCAAGTTCATAAGCTACCTTACCAACCCTTTTCAAAATTTTGTAAAGACCCACAAACCTTGGGCTCAATTTACCCCTCTTGCAAAAATGAACAATACCCTTCATGGGTGAAACTTTGTGATACGCCCAAACTAGCCAATCGGTGAACCTATTTTACCAACTCTTTATCTTCACCCTTAACATGACTTACATTACCCATGGTCATCCAACCCAAAGCATCGACTACCACATTAGCCTCCCTAAGATAATAGTAAACAATCATGTCATAATCGTTGAGAAATTCAAGCCATCTCTGTTGCCTCAGATTTAAGTCCTTTTGAGTGAGCACAAACTGCAAGCTCTTGTGGACAATAAACACATCAACATGAACCCAATAGAGATAATGTCGCCAAATCTTATGAGCAAACACTACAATAGCCAGTTCAAGGTTATGAGTTGGATAACTGTGCTCATTTACCTTCAACTATCTAGAAGCATATGCTATAATCTTGCCATTCTACATCAACACACAACCCAACCTAACACTGGATGCATCACAATATACCACAATACCATCCAAACCATTTGGAAGAGTCAGGATTTGATCCAAAGTCAACTTATCTTTCAATGTCTAAAATTATTCTCATATTCATCAGACCGCACAAACTTGGCCTTCTTCTGGTCAGTATAGTTAAAGGGGACACAATTGAAGAAAAGCCTTCTACAAACCATTGGTAGTAACCTGCAAAACACAAGAAACTCCTTATGTCTAATAGAGTTAAGGGTCTAACACAGATTTGCACCACCTCAGTTTCTTTGGGTCAACCATCATACCCTTATCAATTACCTCATGGCCAAGAAAAGATACCTCTTTTATCCAGAATTCACACTTGTTGAATTTGGCATACAATTTCTCATCTCTCAAAGTTTGAAGGACCACTTTCAAATATTCGTCATCTTCCTTCTCACTTTGGGAGAATACTAGTACGTCATAAATAAAGACCACAACAAAGAGATTAAGGAAGGGTTTGAAGACCCTATTCATAAGATCCATGAAGATTGTTGATGCATTTGTCAACCCAAAAGACATTACCACAAAGACGAAGTGCCCACACCTTTTTATAAAAGCCATTTTAGGAATGTCACATTCCCTAACCTATAACTGATGATAGCTAGAATGAAGGTCGATCATAGAAAAGTGTCTAACCCCTTGTAGTTTATCAAATAAATCATCTATCCTCAAAAGAGGGTACTTATTGATAATGGTGAATTTTTTGAGTAGACGATAGTCAATATACATTTAGAGTGAACCATTCTTCTTCCTCACAAATAGAATGGAAGCACCCCAAGGAGACTTGCTAGGCCTAATAAAGACCCTCTCCAATAAATTATTCAATTGATCCTTAAGTTTTTTCAACTCCTCTGATGCCATTCTATAGGGTGGATTTAAGAAAGGTTTGATATCAGCGAAGAGATCTATGGAAAAATCAATTTTCCTTTTGGGAGGAATGCCAAGAAGATATTTAGGAAACATATTAGGGAATTCATTGACTATAGACACTGACTTAAGAGAGTGGAATTCAGAAGACACATCCCAAATCCCAACAATATGATAGATAAACCCCTTAGAAATCATATTACGGGCTTTAAGGTATGAAATTAACCTACCTTTTACTATGGAATCTTGACTTTCCCACTAAACCACGGATTCTTTAGGAATTTGAAATTTGACTTAGCGGGTTCTACAATATATGGTGGCGTAGGAGGTATGTAAACAACTCTTACCAAGGATGACATCAAAATCCACCATAAATAATTCCACAAGATCACACGAAAGGGTCTTATGCTTAATAGACATGGGAACACTTTTATAGACTCTTTTATCAAATATTAGCTCACCCACGGGAGTAGACACAAGTAAAGGATCATGTAAAATTTCGGGACTCAAATTGAACCTATTAGCAAGGAAAGGGGTCACAAAGGATAAGTTGGCACCTGGATGTAACAACACATAAACATCAAAATTAAACACTTTCAACATAACCGTGACAACCTTTGGTTTTTCATCACCTTATTTCCTCCCTTGTAGTGCATAGAACCTATTGTTACGAAGAGCACTACTTTGTTGCACACCTTGATGCTTTAGACCCAGTTGAGCATATTTGCCTTATGGATGAACACCCTTACCTTTATCTCAAGTTTTGGGATAATCAAAAACCTTGTGACCAAGTTAGCCACATGCAAAGAAACCATTAGTCTCCTAATAGCACACACCTTCATGGTTCTTACCATATTTCTTACGTTTTGGATAGACTTGACCACCACCACGTCCACCTTGATGACCCTTAGCATGATGGACCTGATCATTCGTATAGATTTTGTTGGAAACATTTGAAGGCTCTTGTAGTTGGAACCTTTGGTTCTGTTGATTCTGGTTTCCATCACCACCCTTATTACCTTGATACCAGCCATCGCACTCGACCTCTTTTTATCACTCTTCCTCATCTTATAAAGCTTATTTTCCTCAAGTTTCTTAGCAAAAATCATAAGCTGAGCTAAGTCCATATCCTTGATGAGTAGAGTCGTCTAACATTTTTCATATATGATATCTAAAACTCCAAAGATAAACGTATTCATCCATGCCCTTGGGTTGCCAACAATCATGGCAGCATACTTGGAAAATGTGTTGAACTTTAGAGAATACTCACGAATGCTCATTGATCCTTGCCTCAAATTCATAAAATCTTTCATCTTGGCCTTTCTTAATTCAAGAGGGAAGAAGCAGTCAGAGAATACAATCTTCAACTCTTCCCAACCAATCGTACCATCAAGAAACTTCTCTCCCTTTCACTGGTCATACCAAATCTAAGCAAGGCTCTTAAACTGATAGGCTGCCAACTGGGTCTTCTCCTCTGAAGAAATGCCTATAATGGAAAGAACTTTGTACACCTCATTGGTGAACTCCACTGGATCCTCCTCAAGCTTATTTCGATGAGACTCTAACGAGTTCATTTAGGTAAAGTCTCTCACCTTAAAAGATAGGGTGGGAGTTAGAGGAGATGGAGCTTTAGATAGAGCCTGAATAGCCTGGTTGGCGGCAACTTAAGCCAATAGGGAGATAACATTCTTTAACTTAGCATGAGACACACTACCCTCTTCTTGAGATTGAAGAACCTCAGGAACATGAACATTCCTTCTTGGCATCATTATCTATAGCGCTAATAAGAAGTCATTAGAAAGAAGAATATCTAAAGTTTCTATAAAGCACGCCTTGATTTAAACAAAGAAGTGAAACAATCCTAAACATCACATAACTTCCTACTTATAATTGTGGTGCACTTCACAATAATGAATAGAAGTCTACTTGATACGGTGTGTTGACTTCCAAGAACCATTTTAAAACCTCTTGCTCTGATACCAAGCTTCTCAGGACCTGAACTTGGGGCCTAGGTGAGACATGGAAAATCAGAACCTGAAGGTCCCTAAATAATCCCCTTAGATGAAACATGCACTTCATAGGTTAAAATAATAAATAATAGATGAGTGAAAATATGAAATGGGGAATGGGACTAAAGGAAAAATCATAGCTAAAAATGGAAGCTAAACTTAATAGTTCAAGACATAATAAAAGTGAAGTAGTAGCCCAAGCATACCTCTAAACAAAAGATAGTAAATGGAACAAAAAAATACAAGTCAGAACACCTCAATACAAATTCATAGAAGAAAATGCATAATTTATGTGAAGTATCAAAACTAAATCTAGAATATAAGGGCTCTATTCCCAATGAATGGGAACTCACCAAAAGCTCAAACTCTTCACAATCAATCTAGCCATGAGGAGTATGGTAAGGTAGATCACTTGTCCCAACATGATTATAAACATGTAGGCAAAATGCGATTAGTACTTTGGAATGGAATAAGCAAGAAGGTATGCAATGTAATAAGTAAATATAATGGCAAAGAATACATACCAGATATTCCCAATTCCAAGCTTTAAAAAAATTAGTTTTAAAATAAAGCATAAAATAATATTATGGTAATGCAAAGGAAGCACATAGGAAAATCGGTACGGGAATAAGACCGTAACAGATAAAATAATATGATCTATAATATGGAATATTGATGTTATACTCCACATCGGCAAGAGAGTGAGCCTACTTGCCAAGGTAAACTCCTTAAATGAAAGTACTAGGTGGATCCACTAGTCGGAAGGCCAAAAAAGGCATAATAAAAATATCCTACGGTGTAACGTAGTTATGAGATTAGAAGCTTTATATAATACCCCTTAAGTAGAGCCCCACTCCTAGCTCATTCGGTGCTAAGTCAAAATCTCATAGAAACGGACAATGCATAATCGAAATAATCAAAACTCAACTTAATTCTGATGGTCTTTAGATTGTCAAAGCATATTAAACTTGTACTTAAGAATAGATTCTTAACAAACATTATGAATGATTTAGAGTTGGTATTGAATCATCCAATATCAATTAAAACTTATAGTTCTTGTCCCTTTTACAAAATCATATACTCTAGTTCATGCCATAAATATCAATATCCAAAATTCATAAAACAACTTAGTTCATATTGGTGTTGGTCAAATAACCTTAAAACCATGTAATTGAATCGTAACAAAACTTGAAATAATCAATTAATCAATATAGGATCAAAATCATGTTAACCTATAAGAGAGTTCCAAGTTTGACAGTGTAAATTAGGTTAAATCATGCATATTCATAATGTTTGAATTAAATTATGCTAAAATTTGATAAATATTCCTAAATAATCATAAAAATGAATGAATAACCATAATTTAATAAAATATCAATTAATATATAATCACCCATAAATCAAAAATTGGAAATTCATAATTCAAAATTTAGGTTTTGAAGAGGACTTCTTGGTTGAAAGGAAAACAAGAATCAAACCCACATACCTTTATGACTTGGATAGAAGTTTGAAAGATGTTTAAGCTTGAACTTCCTGATTCTTGAAGGATTCTTCACTTGAACCTTGAGATAAGACTTGAGAGGGTTTTTGAGTATTGGGGGTTCAATAGTTTTATTGAGAGAGTGCTTGGAGTGTTGAGCATATTAGTATATCTATGAGAGGGTGAAAGGGTCCAAATCTCCCTTAAGATTCTGAAAAATGTATGGGGGGAAATGACCCAAAAAACACCCACTTAAAACCGAAAAGAATTCCTAGAAAGAACCCTCAAAGAGGGTTATCCATAACCCGTTAATAACACTACTGGTCATAGTATGGGGCGTAATGTGCACGAAGCCTAATAGTGCTTCACTAAAATGGGCATAACTTTTTGTCCGAACATTGAATTAGGTAAAATTAGTGGAGTTAGAAAGATAATTCAAAAAGATTTTATTTGGTAGGTAGGCGAAAAACTAATTAATTATTTTCTAAAGGACACGATCATTTGATGTTGACACATACGTACTCGTGCTAGAACTTAGTTGATTGGAATCATTTGTGATTGGCCTGATGGGAAAGGGACTTGGAATTTCATGATGGGTCATGGAGGGGATAACTAAGTCAATTGAGGGGTTAAGGGAATCCATGGGAGTATAGATTGAGAAAGGTTCGAACAAGATTTCAGGACTCATATCAAACTTAGTAGCTAGGAAAGGAGTTATAAAAGATAAATTGGTACTAGAATCAAGCAATCCATACACATCAAAGGTAAAGACCTTTTACATACCAATAACCACATCAAGAGTTTCTTCCACCTCTTACCTATCATGAAGTACATAAAATCTATTTTTTGTGATTAGCGCTACCCTAGTGAACCCTATGTTTCCTTTGAACACATGAAATAACTTGCCCATGGGGAGAACCTTATTCACCTTCATGACCCGAGAGTAGGTCTTAGATGTGACATGGCAAAGTAGAATCCGAGAGTCCTCGATCAAGCCATCATAGCATCATCACGCATATCATCAGTTCGGAAAAGAGTAAAATAAAAAAATAACACATAAGTCTAGCGGATTCTGGGGATTTGGTCTCAAGCTATGGTGATGTTACCGGGAGTGGGATAAGCATGAATCACATAGTACATAACAATTACATTATAAGGGGCAGGTAAGAATGACTCAAGCTATGGGGGAAAGAAGGGTTAGGGACTTTCCACATAGGCACATTTTCAATAGAAACATATCATAATAACATAAGTGGAAACGAAAGCATAACATAAGATACCATCACTTAACATAGATTGCCATATCATTGCAAGTAACACATAGTAAAATGTACAATAGAGTTCGATATGTCCAACAATGCCTCTACATAAGATAATATAGGGCCTCGACATATTTTGGGTTCACCCTCAAGTCATAAAGTAAGGAACATAAAGTAAAGACAAAGGTAGATGGAAGTGGGTGTTTCCCTTGGAGTATAGGGCTCACCACAAGTAATAACTTCAAGAATTTTAATTAGTCATCCAACGGGGGATGAAATTCACCTCTGGTCCCTACAAGGTTGGAGCATGTAGACAAAGAGTATGGATTAGCACATAATAATGCACTAAGTATGAGGGCATGTGATGCATATGAACATGAGCCTACAAATAATTTAAATGACAAGGGCACATATCTAAAAGGAGAATATAGGAAGGAATAGTATATCAATATGCCATGAAATTCATGATGCATGAAATGCCATAATGCTTATAGTATAGAGGATGACACCATAATCGACATCCAAACTCATGTGAGCTACAACATTAACTTGCCCGATGAGGCCTTCCATTGGATGAGAGAAGATTACTTGCCAAAGGTAACCTACACCACACCTTACGACTTAGTCATTTTGGTGTGATGGCCACCTTCCTTACGACCCGGTCATTTTGGAAGGATTTCCATAACATATCATATCACATCATAGCGTACCTTATGGGAATACCCATTTCATTTTCATAACCTATGTTGGCACATAGTTGATAGAAAGGAGTGGGACCCTTGGGGATAGCCCACTTACTACTCCAATTCCATCCGGTGCTAAGTCGTCATCCCATAAAAATACGCATGCATATACATGCCTTTAAAATAAAATGGAAACACTTGACATCATACCATGCATAATTGGGCTTAAAATTAAAAATCACTTTCTTTACTTTCATGCGTAGAAGTAGCTCCATACTTGTCAAATCATATTTCTGTAAACACCCATGGTTGCTCAAAGAGCCAAATCATAGACATTATGTGATCACATTCTTGCCATAACTTATACTTGTTCGAAATCATAGTCATAAACATATTCGGGACTTAGCTAACATCATATACTTCATGAAATCCATGTTCATGCATGAAAATGCCGTGATTGATGATGAGAATAGCATGGGTAACTAAAATTCATGATTTGAATCAAAATTAAGTATAATCCATAAAAAAATCAAGGTTAAATCAACAATTAAATCTCAATTTGGCACTACCCATACAAGGATTAAAGGGTGAGGGTACATGCATACTTGTACCTTCCTTAGAATCAAAGGAATTCATCAATTGGGGCTTAGGTCATCTTGGAATCATTAAATAAGAATAGCCCACACTTCCATTTCACTAAATCATTCTTAACTTAAAATACCCATTTCAAGAAAATCATAATTTCATCAAAATTAGAGAAAAGGATTTTGGGTCTTCATGGTTGAATGAGAAACCATGAATCAGTCCCACATACCTTGAATTTAACAAGAAGATTTAGAAGATTCTGATGAAGACTTGAATTTTCCCATATTTCAAGCTTGGTCTCCAATAGAGGATGAGAGAAAATTGAGCGAATTTGGGAGAGGAATTGAGAGCCTTAATGAATTAAAAGGGATTAGGGTTCTGTTCAGGGTTTTTTTAGGAGAGTTTAGAAAGGCTAAAACGGCCCTAGGAATAATTGAAATTACACTTAACCATTAATGAAATGGAGAAGATAACTGGAACAGTCGCTGACGGAAGCACCCACACGGTCCGTGTAATGGCTCATGGACCGTGAACCCTACCGTGTGGCTTAACTTGGTTCATGCCTTGGCTTAAAATCTTGGAAGACTTTCTGGACCACTCCACGATAGGAGTCACATTCCGTGAAGCTGCACACGGGCCGTACACTGGTCCGTGGAGCCTCACTTGGTTCGGAGTCCTGGCCCTGGGGTCCAAGCAGTCTCTAGACCACTCCATGGAGGCCCTCACGGACCGTGAGGCATCACACGGACCGTGAAGTGGTCCGTGAAGCTTCACTTGGTCTAGGGTCTTGGTCTAACACCCCTAGAACTCACTGAAACAATCCACGGAGGGATTCACGGGTCATGAACCTCCACACGGCCTGTGCTCCCTCCCGTAAGGCAGTGCCTTAGTCCCAAACCAACTTCCCCTTTTTCCAGAACACTTCTGTGCATGGGCAGTCTCACTGTAATGGTCATAATATTCACTTTTGAACTCTGAATCAAGAGAAATCAATTTCATTGCGAAGATAACTTTGACAGCTTTGATTTGGTATGTTGTGGCCTACATAGTTCATCCCATATCAAGATATATGGCCATTCAAAGTTAGTTTTTCCACACGGTTCCATACAAAACTCCACCAACAGGATTCCTTTGAATATGGAAACTTAAATAGAATCCATGATCATCACTAACCACCTATAAAAAGTTCAAAATAGACCTTGACCCACCAATATGAAGTTCAAATTTTTTTTGGGTCGTTACACAATTAGGGCTCAATTCAACTTATGATAAAGTATTAGTGAAATTTAAACATTTGCCAGGTAGAAAAACTCAATCCAAATCAATAACTATCCTTACATACCTGAGAGATTGATGTTACAAGCAAAACTCGAAGGATATTGATGAAACACTTGAACCCTAACCTTTTCTCTCCCTAACATGCTCTCAAAATATTCTTATTATTTCTAAGGTTATAGTCCTATTGGTTACTAATAAGGGACTCAAAATAATCCCAACAGGTTAGGGTTTTGATTAGAAAAGGATAGAAAAATATTAACTTATCCCTTATTAAAACTATCAACTAGAATCACAAAACCTTATCTAAGGGTTGTGGCTCCGTCTATAGCTCATAGATTGCCTCTCGTAAAAGCTAGATGTATTTTCTAGATTTCTAATCTTAGGTCTGTGATAACCTTTTATCAGTCATAGACCCTTTTACAGGATCATCCTTTTGGTTCATATAATAAGATTAGTGAGTATGTTTTTTACTTGAAACCACAAACCAATTTCTACGGGTCATAAAAGAGATGACAGGTCATAGACCCCATATGTGGGACTCACTAACTCAACTCAGGACTAGACTACAAAACTTGGTCTACAATCTATAGATCTTTTTATGAATCGTGGACTAGTCTCGTGGAAACCAAACTTAAAATATGACTTATAGGAGTTAGTTTCATGATCTCATATACAACCTGTAGATAGTTCTATGGGCCATAGAGTTTGATCGTAAAACCCAACCGCTACAGAGATAGAACATTGATCTAACTTTCTAGGCTATCTAAGTTAGATCATTTTAGGGGCTGTTACAATATCCAACCCCTTGGAATTAATAATCTTTTAATGATGTCTATGCTAGGAGATTACTCAAAGAACCCATATAATCAAGAACTCAAAGAATCAAATTCAATGATACATGTAAACTCAAAGGTAGAAATCTGGAATATTTCCGTCAATAGCATCATTAGAAGGAACAAATAGATGCGGGTGGCTAGCTTTCATATCCTCTTCAACCTCCCATATAGCTTCCTTAAAAATTATTTCTCCATAACATTTTGACTAACGCAACATCTTTGATCCTAAACTTGTGAAACTGTTGATCAAGGATTTGGAATAAAATGTCTTCATAGGATAATATATCATTCACACTATACTCTTAGTCAAAATAATATGTGAAGGATATACCAAACAATTCTTAATAATGAAAATATTAAAGACAAAATGAATAGGCTCTAACTCCAAAGATAGCTCTAACTCATAAATTACATTAACTACTCTATTCACAATTTGATAAGGACCAATGTAAAAAGGATCAAATTTCTTTTCTTTCCAAACCTCATAAAAATCTTCATGGTTGAATCCTTTAAATGCACATAATAATTTACCTCAAACTCTCTCTTCCAAACATTAATTAGGACATTTCGCGACTCTGAGCTATTTTTAACCTTTTCTATATAATCTTTACATCCTCCATATCTTGGTGAACCAAATCTTTTCTGATCAACACAAGTTCACAACCTTGAACCAACCAATAGACGATCTACATCTCCTCTCATAAAGAGTTTCATAAGGATCCATTTGAATACTCGAATAACAGATATTATTATATGCAAACTTAATAAGAGGCAAGTGGACATCCCAATTACCTTTGAAATCAATGACATAATCTCTTAACATGCCCTCTAAGATTTCGATTGTATGCTCTACTTGGTAATCTGTCTGAGCGTGAAATGCAGTGGTAAGGTTCACCTTTGAACCTGGACCCTTCTAAAATGACATACAAAACTAAGCAGTGAATTGGGATCTTCTATTTGAAATGATAGATATAGAAACTCGATGAAATTTGACAATCTCTTGAATTTACAATATACCATAGTACTCTAATGTATCAATCATCTTAACGGGTAAGAAGCAGACTAGTTTGATTATTCTATTCACAATCACCAATATTGAATCATGTGTTCTGTGAGATTGTGGTAAGCATATAATAAAGTCTAAGTTGATCATCTTTTCTTTCCACTTTGTACGTAATCTCTATATTTTGAGCTATGCCACATGGTCTTTGGTACTCAACTTTGTTTATTTGGCAATTTGTGCATTTAGAGTAATAATTTGTAGTGTCTCTTTTCATATCACTCCATCAATATATCTACCTCAAACCATAATGTACCTTACCAGAACCTAGATGGATGGAATACCTAGGGCTTTGGGTCTCTACCATGATTCTCTCTCAGAGACTATCCACATTAGCGACACATAATCTACCTTGGTACATTAATACACCATCTCCCCTTTTGGAAAAAGCCAACACCTTATTCCCTTCCTCAACATGGGAAATGCTCCCCATAGATAACTTGCTAAGAGAATCATCAACAGTATAAGTTTTACCTGAGTGGTAGAGAATGCTCATATCATAATCCTTAAGCAACTCAAGTCATCTTCTCTGCCTTAGGTTTATCTCTTTCTGAAAAATGATTTACTGAAAACTCTTGTGATTAGTGAATACATCTACATGCACTCCGTATAAATATTAGTGTCAAATCTTAAGAGAGAACACTACAGCTTCCAATTCAAGATCACGAGTCAGGCAGTGTCTCTCATTAATCTTAAGCTATTTAGAAGCGTAAGAAATAACCTTATCTCTATGCATCAACATATGACCAAATCCAACTCTGGAAGGATCCCAAGAAAATAAAAAAGTATTTATTCCCTTGGGTAGGGACAATATTGGGGCAATAGTCAATCTAATTTTCAATTCCTAGAAGTTTTTCTCACTAGCATCTGACAATTGGAACTTAGCTTTCTTTTGACTCATCGAAGAAAATGGAGATGATATGGATAAAACCCCTCAACAAACCTTCTATAGAAACAAGTAAAACCTAAAAATCTCCTTAAGTCTACTATGGATGTCGGTCTTGACCAGTTCTTTACCGCTTTGATTTTCTAAGTATCAACTCGAATATCTTCGGTAGATATGATGTGGCATAAGAATGCCAAAAATGCAAGATGAAATTCACATTTCAAAAACTTAGCATGGAACTTTCTATTCTTTAAAATATGAAGGACAATTATGAGAACTATTAGATGGTTGCCATGATCTTTCTCATTTATGGAGTGGATCAATATATTATCATTAAACACAATCACAAACATGTCAAGATATGGCTTAAATACTCGGCTCATGAGGTCCATAAATGTTGTATTGGCATTAGACAAACCAAAAGACATAACAAAGAACTCGAAGTGATCATAACAAGTTCTGAATTTTGTTTTCAAGATGCTACTTTTTCTCACTTTCAACTGATGATATTATGATTTGAGGTTTATCTTAGAGAAGCAAGTGGCACCCTGGAGTTTATCAAATAAATCATCATTTTTGGAAAGAGGATACATATTTATTATGGCGACCTTGTTCTGCTGCTGGTAATCAATGCACATTCTGAAGGAACTATCTTTATTGTGCACAAATAGGAATGGAGTGCCCCAAAGTAAAACACTTAACCAAGTGAATCCCTTATCTAAGTGATCTATCAACTTCTCTTTCAACCAGGCTAGTCATTCTATATGGTAGAACATATATAGATTGTTTATTAGGAAGAACATCAATCCCAACGTCTATCTCTTTATCGAGAGGGACTCTAGACAAATCATCAGGGAAGACCTCAAGAAACTCATTGGCTACTAGAATAGATTGAAGGGAAGGGGTATCATAATTAGAATCTCTAACTTAGACTATGTGTCATGACACAAGGTATGTCCTAGGTGTGACATGATAATTAGGACCTCCAAAGAAACCCCAACCAACCCTCTTACAATATCCTAAAAATGTATAAGGTAAAAGCATTAATCAATACTTAATGAAAGAAGTAGAAACAAGTCTCAATATATCAATTCTACAGCAAGCAACATAGACGTCATACACATCCAATCATGCCTCTACTAGAATATAATATGTACGGGGGGCTATGGACATATTCCTAGCTCACCCTCAACAAAAAAATAAAATGACATAGTATTATAGGAATGAAAAAGTAGACGACATAAGACGTTTGACCCCAATTAATGAGGACTCAACAAAGAAATCTCCAAGTGATCACTACAAACCATGGGAATGAAATAGAGTATTTAACCCTACATTATGACATAATATAGGAAAATAAAATATGTTAATACATTTAAATGTACTATTTATACAAGCAATGCAATGAAATAGAAATCATGTTATGCCCAATTTTAATAGCATGATAAAGAGACATTTAAAAGTATAAGTAGACATGAAAAGGGGTAAAATACACAAGGAAATCGTAAATGTAATTGTATGAGAGTTAGTAGCATAAGTCATCAATAATGAGTCATAAAAGAACCATGCATATATGAGATATAATCATAACCAACAATAAGATCATGCGAGCTATAATATGAAATTCCGATGTCTCCCCATACAACAAAAAAATGGGAATATACTTGCCACAGTAGACTCTACTCTGCTAAGCGAGTAATTATGAATATGTGGATCCACTATCTAGGCCATATTGGAAATAACACTATGGTGGTACATAGTTATGGGACTAGAGATTTCTCCGAAGGACCCCTTAGGTTAAGTCCCCACCTCAAAGTCCACTCAATGCTAAGTCAAAATCTCATGGAATACACGTCATAAAAGACATACTTATCAACGATTTATAAACTTGTCATAAATCATAGTTCATATTTTTCATAAACTTTTCATGTAGAAAAGAAAAATCATATCAACCAATCCAATTCATAAAAGAAATATGTATAGAATAGATTTTTTTCTTGTGATTCATGTAATGTGGTTGTAAGCCTTCCAAAATTACAAATAAAATCTCATAACTTTGGTCTTAAGTCACCCTTAAGGTCTTAAGTTGCCCGTTTTTATAAACTTGCTTACACACGTGAAGTTCCATAGTCATGGCTTGAGATGAAGATTAGAAAAAAAGTATGAGTTCATATTTAATTGACTTAAAATCATGTCATTGGGATAAAATCATGCATAATTGTGTAAAATAATAGCAATTGAATAAAAATTAAGGAACCCATATCTAATTTCATAAACTCTAAGTAGGATGTAGTAGAATTTACTTGCAAACCACAGAAATCTTAAAATTTAGAGTAATTCATTCATACATGCATAAATAATCATAGTATAAATCATAATTCATGCAATTGAAATTGAATTTATAAAGCCCATAAAACACATACTTCAAATTAGATGAAACAGTAAAAGACATCTTTAGGCTCCATGGTGGAATGGACCCATAAATGAATACCCACATAACTTAGATGAATACTTGAAGAATACTAGAATTTGAATGGTGTACCTTGAAACCCTAGTTTAACATCTTCAAGGAGCTTGAGGAGGAAGAGATTTGAGGGAATTTAGTGCTTAGGATTTTTGTGTGAGAAAAATATGAAATCAGGAAGGTTGGGACAATTATTGAGTAGTTATAGGACCAAAATAAAGTAGTTTAGGGGTTAGGAGGGTAGGAAAGGATAAAAATTCTCTTAATAAAAAATTATCGAACAAAGTTTACAAGTTAGGTGCATGGGTCATAGACCCATTTACAACTCTTGGAAGCCCTTTTGTGGAACATGACAAAAAATTCATCCCTCAGTATCTCAACCACAACACCCAACTATGGACTCATTCTATCTTCTACAATACTTAGCTGAAATTTCACCCTTCAAACACCCACTGTATGAGAAAAACTAAGGCCCATAATCCCTAATACGGGTCGTAGAAACCCTTTGATAGATTGCCCCAAAATCAAAAGTTTTTCCTATATGTCATGATTTTCATGATACCAATCCATGACCCGTAAAAACATGCATGACCTTTACTTAGGTTTTGTCCTGTCAAGTCTGATTTTCCAACTTTCAAGATCTCATCTATAGGCTTAATCTACGAGTTGTAAACTCAACCTAAAGTTGTAAAATGCCCTTTGATAATAACAATTTTTTCTCAATTCCTAAGCAAAAGGTCATATACGAGACAATCTATGACCTATAAAACGTTGTATAGGTCGTATACTAGCTCTTAGTCCATGCTGTAGAACTCGTTCCAATATTTTATTCCTTATTATAATGTTCCAACTTATGAGGTATTACACTATATGATAGATACACCTCTTTAGAATCTACTTTCTAGCCATAAAGTAGGAAATGAAATAACCCTTAGGCACTACTAGAATACTCTTCCACTCTATGACAGGTTCATTTAGAAACTGAAACTTGACAACTTGAGTTTTACAATCAATGGTGGCATAATAAGGGTTAAGTCAGTCCATGCCTAGAATTACATCAAAATCAACTATATCTAACTCAACTATGTTTGCCATGCTATCTCAATAATTAATGGAAACTATACAATCTTTATACACTCTCTCCGCTAGTATAAACTCACAAATAGGAGTAGAAACACTAAAGGGCTTAAGAAAACTCTCAGGAAGAATATCAAACTTAACAGCCATATAAGGGGTCCAAAAGACAAAATGGCACCTAGATAAAGTAATGTGTACATATAATGAGAGAACACTCAAAGTATAAAATTGACGATATCAGGTGAGTTCTCTTGATCTTGGTGACTAGCCATAGCATATAGATGGTTTGAACCATTGCATTTTCTCAAAGTAGTACCTTTTTGGGCTGGTCTAGCTGGTAGGGTTGGATATGAAGATTGGGCCTTGTTGCCCCAATCACTCTTTCTCCTTATTAGACACATTCTTTATATGGACCATCTTACCACACTTGTTGCAACCATTAGTACCCCATCAACAATCTCTCATCTAAAGTTTACTACATTTTCCACAAGGAAGCCTTCATTTGGAAGCTTGAGCTATACTTCTTTGGGATTGGGAAAATCCAAAAGGCTCATGATGGTTCATATCCTGACAATCTATTTTGGAAATAGGACCTGTCACCCTTGGTTTGCCTTCGTTGGTTAGGCTCATGTCCGATTGACTAGGTTTTTTTTCCTCAAATTCTCCTCTCTATCCTTATTTTTATCTTTCTCTATGTTTTGGACATATACCATAAATCTATAAAGATCCATGTAAATAATTAGGAGTGATGCCCTGTACCCTTTTTTCACCTGTCTACCCAAACCAGAAAGAATCTTCCTCATCTTAGGTCTCACATCTGGTCCATCTCTTGAGCATATCTAGATAGCTAAATAAATTTAAAACTATACTCCTCCAATATCATTCACTCTTTCTTTAGATTCACTAACTCCTCAACCATAGCCTCCCTAAACTATCTGAGAAAGAAGTGATCAAGGAATGACTCTTTGAACTTATCCCAAATAGTGAACTCAACATCCTCACCATGACCTTCCTGCCACTGGTTGTATAATACATTAGCCAATTCCTTGAGTTGTTAAGAAACAAACTCAATCCCCTAGACCTTAGTAGCATCCATATCCTTCAAAATCTTCCACATCTCATTAATTACAATTTGAGGGTCCTCCTCAACCTTAGATCTTGTGATAACTGGTGAGTTCATCCTTAAAAAATCTTGAATTCTCACAAAAGATTACTACTCTTAAGAGATAGAGCTAGGTACTAAGGAACATTAGTGATCAGTTGGAGCAGTTATGAACTATTTGAGAATAGCAATGGCTCCCCTAAAATCAACCTCAGAAATAAGAGAAGGCTGAGTAGAAGGAATTTGAGGCACCTCTGTAGTTTGAGCAGGTCGACCTGTAGTCCTCACCTTTGGCTATAAATTCATCTCAGTGCTGGCAGTATTCCTTTAATTGACAGTACTTTTAGGAGGCATTATCTGCAAGTGAATAGATGCACAAAATAGAAGGGAACTTTTATAGAATTAAAATCTATCACACAAACTTGGAATGTGAAAGATGTGAGACAATCCCTAATGTCCTATAGCCTTCTTATTATAACTATGGTACACGACACCCCTATAAGTATGACTACTAGATACCACTTTATAGTCACACTAGGACTCATGAAATCTAGGCTCTAATATCAAGTTTGTCACATCCCAAGAGGGTACCCTACGTGTGGCCAACTCTCACAAAACCATTACTGGCCCCCAAGAGAACTAGTTGGCTAGATTACTCATTGAAGCAATAGAGGACTCAACTTATAAAGGAATAATAGTGGGAAAGTAAACCAACAATCAAATAATAAGAGTTTTAAACCAATCAACTAGTAAATTAATCAACTCATAACTAAGTAACGGAAAACGTTTTTCAAAATAGACATTGAAAAAAAATATCAACTCGACTCCAATGATGTCTGTCAATATCTATAAAGCCTATATCCAATCATAAGAAGATACAGAGACAAGCACGTGGCTACCTTAAAAGATATACTCAGTTAAAGTAATAAAGTAAATATGATTCCTTTCAAGGTAAATGTCACGACTCAAAAATGGGCATGATGACACTCGTCTTATCCCCACCAAGAAAAGTCAGCCAAAAATTCAATTACAACGGTAAAGTGTGGGAGAAATAATAAAATAAAGGTTTAACTATTGATAATAGGTCAACTTAATTAAAATCCCCAAAATTTGGTTGTCATGTGCACAAGCCTCTTCATTATTACAATAGATTCGAAAGAAAACACAAGTCTCAAATGATATTGTCTCTAAAGTAGAACAAAATCATAAATAGGAGTGAGAGTTCGCTAGGATGACAAACACCTACCTCACACAATCCCCACAAGAAGCCTTAGACTAGGAAGAATAGAGAGCGTCATGAAGATCTGAGCTCATAACCTACAAAAATGTAGTAGCAAGGGGTGAATACCAAACATTCAGTACCCAACAAGTGAACTACTAAACATAGAATCAAGTAATATAGAATACGGGTACTCCTACACTACAACAAAACCTGCATAAAAATAGCCCAACCTAATAGCTCACAATTTACATATCGTATAGCTCAGAAATATCACACCAACAATTTTAGATCAACAATTCAAGGGATCAAGTACGTCCATCATAAGTTTTACAAAAGGCACTCACAAGTTTATAAATGATGAAGATGTGCAATGCAATACAATGTAATGCAATACAATAATGTCATGTATAATGATGCATGTCTAGCCTAGTGGTACACACCCGCTGTCTCCTCAGGCCGGGACTCATGGGGAACTTTTAGTCTATGCATCTGTCGCGACGTGCGACACGACCCTCGAATCATAGTGTTTGTCGCAGCATGCGATACGACCCTAGATTCATAGTATCTGTCACAGCGTGAGACACAACCCTCTAATTATAGTATCTGTCACGGCGTGCGACACGTCCCCCGATATGGTACATCCTTTTGAATTCTTATTCATTATCAGTTCACTTAACCCTTGTCATAAATATCTATGTAAAGAGGCATGTTTACACCATAAAGAGGAGATGACTAATTTTAAGAAAATGCATAATTCACAAAAACATATTCTTGGTACCACATCAACACTAATTCAATAATTCAAAATCATTCTCAAAACCTCACACAAGGAAGCACAAGATTCTATATACTTAATAAAGGTTAAGAAATCCACTTGCCTTAATAATTGAGCACTCACTGCGAAACTTGAATTTTTCCCTTTTGAATAGAATCCGTAGTACCACGATCTAGTCAAATAAATTATCATAGTAGGATTTTCAAGACTAGTAATACCTATATTACTATACGTCTAGCCTAGACCAAAAAATTAATCAATTTCATAGTCAATTCCTAAAATTTCAAGTCTAGGGTTAAGTCTTAAATCTTCCAAATAATATAATTCTAATGGAGTTTATAACCTAAAATACATCTAATGTCTAATTACCTATTACAATCATTAATCATTAATTATCAAAAAATAAAAGAAAATATAAATAACATATGTATGCGTAAACTGGAAGATGACGCTGGACACTGCAACGCCTCAACCCTCAAATATGCCCCTCTCTTAACTTTTATATGATATTAAATTATAAGGGGAATGTCACATTCTCCAACATATATTCCTACTCCCCATTATCCATTACTTATGACCAACAGAAACAATATTCATACTTTCCCTTTGATTAACAACTCCTAAAGAAACAATATTAAAATAAATTATGTGCCACAATTGCATGATATCAATGATAACCACTACTTATCTACTGAAACTTGAGTTACAGATAGAAGTTGTCAATTACCTGAACGCAAGGTGGTACAATGGGTGGCGATGAGATTTCTTTTTAGCTTCTTCTCCGTTCTTTCTCTTTTCAAAAGTAATTATGTATTAAAAGTGTTGAATTATATTAACCTAATTTTAGTAAATATGGTATAAGTGATCTAGAATTTTAATTGAATTATCACTTTAACCCATCAACTAATTTGACTATCTAAAATTACCCTTCAACTTAGTAACAAAAGTTGAATATTCCAAAAGACTCCTTAAAAATTCACAAGAATGATATTTTCTAAAATGAAAGACAATTAGTTTTCAAAATAACGTAATGAGTCATTACAAAAAATGGGGATTTTTGTAGTAGGCGGAACCAATCTGTTTTGGTTTTTCAGACTGGAGGAGGAGCTCAAACTCGAGATCAGCATCAGGCTCCCATGGTTCATGGTCCGGCGGAGCAGCCACCATTGAGTCCTAGAGTTGAGATTGATCCTGCACCAGTTGTTGACGTTCGGGGTGTACCAATTGCTACTTTGACTGAGGATGAGCAACGCCACTATGAGAGGTTTACGAAGATGAACCCACCTCAATTTCAGGGTAGACTACTGACGACTCAGAGTCGACAAAAGAGTTATACAGATAGGAGGATTCGAGACTTAGAGTTTATGGAGGGTGATCACATTTGGCTCAGAGTGTCACCCATGAAGGGGGTGAAGCGGTTTAGGAAGAAAGACAAGCTTAGTCCTTGATTTACTGGTCCATTTGAGATTTTGGAGCAAGTTGGAGAGGTGGACTATAGATTGTCCTTGCCACCTAGCTTATCATCTGTGCACCCTGTGTTTCATGTCTCCATGCATCGAAAATATGTGTCAGATGAGCCTCATGTACTTTCCATTGATTCGGTAGTGTTGGAGTCAGACTTGGAATTTGAGGAACAACCTATTGCTATCTTGGATAGACAGGTTCGCAAGATTAGAAACAAAGAGATTGTTTCAATGAAGGTGCAGTGGAAGAACCTTCCAGTTATAGAAGTGACTTGGGAGATGGAGTTCGATATGCGTGCCAAATATCCTCATCTTTTCGAAGCTTCAAATACTTTCTTTTACCTTATGTTCGAGGACAAACATAATTTTTAGTGGTGGATGATGTAATGACTCGTTAGGTTATTTTGAAAAGTAATTATCTTGCGTTTCAGAAAATATCATTCTCGTGAATTTTTAAGGAGTCTTTTGGATTATTCAATAACTTTTATTACAAAGTTGAAGGGTAATTTTAGATAGTCAAATTAGTTGATGCGTTAAAGTGATAATTTAATTAAAATTCTAGATCACTTATACCATATTTACTAAAATTAGGTTAATATAATTCAACACTTTTAATACATAATTACTTTGGAAAAGAGAAAGAACGGAGAAGAAGCTAAAAAGAAATCTCATCGCCACCCATTGTACCACCTCGCGTTCAGGTAAGTGACTACTCCTATCTGTAACTCAAATGTCAGAAGATAAGTAGTGGTTATCAATGATATCATGCAATTGTGGCACATAATTTATTTTAATATTGTTTCTTTAGGAGTTGTTAATCAAAGGGGAAGTAAGAATATTGTTTATGTTGGTCATAAGTAATGGACAATGGGCAGTAGGAATAGATTTTGGAGAATATGACATTACCCCTTATAATTTAATATCATATATAAGTTAAGAGAGGGGCATATTTGAGGGTTGAGGAGCTGCAGTGTGCAGCGTCGTCTTCCAGTTTACGCATACATATGTTATTTATATTTTCTTTTATTTTTGTATAATTAATTATTAATGATAGTAATAGGTAATTACACATTAGATGTATTTTAGGTTATAAACTCCATTAAAATTATATTATTTGGAAGATTTAAAACTTAACCCTAAACTTGAAATTTTAGGAATTGACTATGAAATTGATTAGTTTTTGGTCTAGGCTAGACGTATAGTAATATAGGTATTACTAGTCTTGAAAATCTTATTGTGATAATTTATTTGACTAGATCGCGGTACTACAAATTCTATTCGAAAGGTGAAAAAGCTCAAGTTTCGTAGTAAGTGCTCAATTATTAAGGCAAGTGAATTTCTTAACTTTTATTAAGTATATAGAATCTTGTGTTTCCTTGTGTGAGGTATTGAGAATGATTTTGAATTATTGAGTTAGTGTTGATGTGGTACCAAAAATATGTTGTTGTGAATTATGCATTGTATTAAAATTAGTCATCTCCTCATTATGGTGTAAACATCCCTATTTGCATAGATATTATTGAATAGTGTTATTTGAATTGAGAAAGAATAAGAATTCAAAAGGATGTACCATATCGAAGGACCTTTCGCACGTGGCGATGGATACTATAATTCAAGGGTTGTGTCACACACTGTGATAGATACAATGATTCGAGGGTCGTGTCTCACACTGCGACAGATATTATGATTTGAGGGTCGTGTTTAATGCTGCGATGGATGCATGGACTAAAAGTCCCCCATGGGTCCCAGACTGAGAGACAACGAGTGTGTATCACTAGGCTAGACATGTATCATTATACCTGACATTATTGTATTGCATTACATTGCATATCTTCATCATTTATAATCTTGTGAGTGCTTTTTGTGAAACTTATGGTGGACGTACTTGATCCCTTGTGTTTTTGATCTAAAATTGTTGGTGTGATATTACTAAGCTATACGATATGTAAATTGTGAGCTGTTAGGTTGAGTTGGTTTTATGCAGGTTCGGTTGGAGTGTGGGAGTACCCGTATTCTATATTACTTGATTCTGCTTTTAGTAGTTCACTTGCTAGGTACCGTGTGTTTGGTACTCACCCTTTGCTACTATATTTTTGTGGGTCACGAGCCCGGATCTTTGTGACACTCTCTATTCTTCCTAGTACGAGGCTTCTTGTGGAGATTGTGTGAGGTAGTTGTTTTCCATACCAATGAACTCTCACTCCTATTTATGATATTTTTCTACTTTAGAGACTATATCATTTGAGACTTGTGTTTTCTTTCGAATCTATTGTAATAATTAAGAGGCTTGTGCACGTGACAACTAGATTTTGGGGATTTTAATTAAGTTTACCTATTATCCATAGTTAAACCTTTATTTTATTATTTCTCCTGCACTTTACCATTGTAATTGGAATTTTGGTTGACTTGTCTTGGTGGGGATAAGACGAGTGTCATCATGCCCATTTTTGGGTCTTGATAGTAAAGAAATCTCACCACTATCTGGAAAGGGAAGTAGATTGTCAACGAAGTGCTTGTTGAGAAACTCTAGCACCTGTATCTACATCATAAAATGACGCAATGTGAAAATATCAGTATAAGGAATGTACTATAAGTAAAATATCTGAAAGAAAATAACTCAAAGAATACTCAATGTCATGAAATAAAACTCAACTCATCATAATAAGATATCCAATTTTAAAAATGAAACCATTCTTTTCAAATCGACTTAATCATATGCAATCTCAATCTAATCAAATAATTCATTAATGACAGTTTCTCTAATGAAAACCATCACCTATGAGCGAATAATAATAAAAATGCTTTGCACTATTGTTCCAAAACCGTCCAATACCATGCTAGATTAAGGAATTATCAACGGTCATTGGATTTACAATCAAACAAGTCATCTTTTGGGACAAGAGAGGCATAGCCTCCTATTTTACAATGGCAACATAGTTTATGGGCTTTGATTTTCTTGAACTCTTACATAAATCAGTGCTAAATACTTCTCACATGCCAATTAATTTTGCTCATATCTATCATATAAAAACAATTCAAATCATCTTATCAAGTCTCAATGGACATTTCAAAACTCAATCTCATCTAAAGCAATCACATTCTTTCATTTACAAAAAATATGCTTTTATATCATTCGTATCTCATTAAAACCCTTTTCTCAAAAGGTCATTTACGCTCAAAACTCTTGCTCTTTACACTCAATAAAATATACTTCAAAATTAGTTGAAATGATACTTTTCTCAATGGATTAAAAACATCAAATCTAAATTCAAAATAATGCATAGTAAAACCATGATCATCAACTCAACTATGACTCATAGGAATATAGCCATGAACAACAATCTGAAGAATTAAAGTATAAGAGCAACAATAATCTCAATGCATAATTTAATAGAACTCAAAGAGTGAAGGATTAACTCAATATGAAATTCAAGAAAATTAGGGCACAACTTTACTTATACTTAGGAATTGGTGGAAGTTTGATGTTGAGCACATAGAAAAACTCAATCCGATGCTATGATTAACCTTACATACCTAGAAGATTGAAGTTATTATCGAAAAGGACATTGATAAAAAGCTTGAACCCTATTCTTTTCTCCTCTCCTACTTGCTCTTAAAATATTGTGAAGTGTTTATGAGAGTATAGGCCTTTTGGGTAATAATAAGGGACTCAAATTAATCCCAAAACATCGGGGGTTTGATTTGAAATTAATAGAAAAAGATGAGACTATCACATATTAAAACTATCCAATGGAACCACAAAAATCCATCTATAGGTCGTGGGTCAGTTTATGGTTCATAGATTGCCTCTCGTAGAAGCTGAGTCAATATTCTGGGTTTTTGATCTTGAATCTTTAACCATCTTCTATGGGTTCATCATGTTGGTTCATATAAAAATTTACAGACTATTTTTGACATCGAAACCATGAACCAATTTATACGGATCATAAAAGGGATTATGGGTCATAGACCTACCTTGTGGAACTCACTAACTTACCAGAAGACTGTCTATGAAAATTGTCTATGATCCGTAGAACTTACTGCAGATTGTGAAATGGTGTCATGGAAATCAAACTTAAAACAGTGCTTGTAGGAGTTGGTCCCACGAGACTATTTACAATCTGTAGATGGTTCTACGGACCATGGATGCCATCCATAAAACCCTGAAAATTCACATCTGGTATACCTACTAAAGAGCTAAAGCCCTTCATATTATTTAAAAATTATAAATTTTCTTTACAAATGTTTCTTGCAATGGTTTTGCAGATTCTCTGAAGCAGCATATCTCAGAAGTGTAGAACGATTGGATATTTGTGGGAGAATTGAAACAGAAATGTTGTCACAAAAGACAGAATATGGCGCTTATTTGGTGTTCAAGTTGGATAATATGTCCCATGTACTTTTATCTGCTAAATCAAGTATTAGGTTTGTTGATTATGAAAGTGAAATTGATGCTGAAAATCAGGCCAACACTGTGCACTTTCCAAGATCGCAAATAAGTAGGGATTTCCCAAAACTGAGAGGAGATGGATGGATGGAAGTAAAATTAGGATATTTTAATAGCAAGAAAGGAAGTGATGGTCCCGTTGAAGCAAGATTGGTTGAGGCAACACAAAATTACAAAGGCAGACTCATTGTTGAAGGAATTGAGTTTCGCCCCAAATGAATCGAATAACAGTAGTAAGAGGGGAATATGGGATTTTATATTTTACAAGCTTTGAACTAGAACACTGTTTGATACATTTTATTCATGTTAATTGAATTTTATGAAGTTTGAGTCAAAGCTATTCGTTTATGTCAAACCCCATAACTGTATTATGACTTTGTTTTGCGATCAAGTTGGCTCAAATAATATGATCATTAAAAACACTAGACTTTACTAGTGATTGTGTTTCTCTTATATCTAAATTTAGCATTAGATTAACTTGTTTAGTTTATAAGTACATATTTATATCAATTGATCCCATAACTCTATTACGGTGTCACGACTCTGTTCCGGTCATGATGAGGCCTGCAAAGTCCCACCTACTGGCAAGCCAAAAACCCAACCCAAAGTTATATGTCATAGCATCTAGTGATGCCCTCATCAACATAGTAATAACATATAACTGAATCTACCTAGAACCTAGAAGTCAGTTCTACAGAATCACAATATAAGAAAAGATACATATAGCTAAAAACATAATATAACATATACAACTCAAGAGTACTCCTACAAATACATAGTACTACTGTACAAGGCTAGAGTCTAAAGAAAAAGAAGATCGTTAAAAGAATGAGACTGTGATGAAACCAGAGCTGCCAGTGCTCACCAAAAGAAGTCTCCTGTGCTCCCAGATCCCCAGAATTGATCACCCTCGACTGGTACCTGATTAGCACCATGGGAAGATGCAAACGTAGGTGTGAGTACCAGAATTAAGCACCCAGTATGAATCATCGGCAGACTAAGTGAAATAAATGCGTAAGGAAACTCAAATGTATCTAAAAGCAGTAGACCTATCAGATCACCCTATAACATCAACAGAACCAATCATGGTAGAACAGAGACACACCATCTGACAAAACTGAGTGAACCTATATTTCAACTAGCACCAAATCGGAAGCATAATATTGTACATAGGTGCAAAGCCCTACTATCTACGCTTGTGCATCACTTGGGCCCCATAATCTCGGGAGGTCACCCACGCATAATATAGCCAACAGATAATCACTGAAATCCCACAGAACCATCATTGAGCCAAGCTCTCCGTATCATAATGTCACGACCCAAACCTAGGGTCTAGATGTGACATGGCGAATGAGGAACCCAAAGGAACCCCAAACAAGCCTCTCAAACTTTTCATCACACTTCATCGGTCGTGAAAGTACATACAACATTAAATAACGAGAATTAGGGACTAAGGGCAAACTATTTCAAAATAACATCATAGAATAAGAGTCAAGCTCATTTACAAAATACTTGTC
>JBCEWC010000868.1:0-47975 GCA_038996855.1 Solanum aculeatissimum | reverse complement strand
ATTTTTGTAGGTTACAAGCCCGGATCTTCGTGATACCCTCTATAATTCTTGTCCGAGGCTTCTCGTGGAGATTGTGTGAGGTAGCTGCTTGTTTTCCCAGCGAACTCTCACTCCCATTTATGATTTTGTTCTATTTTAGAGACACTATCATGACTTGTGTTTTCTTTTGAAATCTATTGTAATAATTTAGTGGCTTATGCACGTGACAACCAGATTTTGGGGATTTTTAATTAAGTGACTCATTATTCGTAGTTAAATCCTTATTTTTATTACTTCTTCCGCACTTTATCGTTGTAATTGAATTTTTGGCTGACTTGTCTTGGTGGGGATAAGACGAGTGTCATCACGCCCATTTTTGGATCGTGACAGTAATGATTATTGTTTAGCATGTTTTATTAGATTGTGTATAGTTTTTGTCATGATTGTGTTCATTTCATCATTATTTTTTCTATATTTGTTTACATTGTTTTTTCCTTAAGTTTAAGTTCGATTGAAAATAGAGATTTACATGAGTCGGATTAGTTTGAATTTTTTAAATACTAAATCAAATTATTTTTGTTGGATTTTTAAGTCTATAAATCAAAGCACACTAATAGAACACGATTTTTTCAACTTCGATTTTTTTTAAAATTCCTAGGGTTTTGAGTTTTTTCAGTATAATTAACTTGTGCTTGAAATATTTCTCAAGTCCTATGAAAAAAGAAAACTATTTAAGGTGTATTTTTTTCAAAAATAACATGAATATGATTTGAGTGTGACCTAAATATTCAATTACAAAAAATTATGAAATTGCATGAAATAAATATTATAAATAAATAAGTAATAATAAAAATGATCATAATTTAAAGGTATTAAATCGTGTTGAAATAAGTCTCGTAAGTATTAATTGCATGACTTAACACTAAAGAAAAACTAAAATTAAGTTATGTATGTTAATTGTCTAAATCAATATAAAATTAAAGAACAAACATTCAACATTATTGATATTTTTAGTGTTGAATTTATTTTTGTTTGTTGGTATTAGTATAGATTTGATTTGAGTTTTATTATAGTTACTAATATTTATGAATCACTCAAAATTTTAAGTCAAACTTGAAATAATATGTTTAAAAATAAAAACTATATAACAAAAATCATATTCTCTCCTCCTCTTGGCCAAGCTTCCATTCCTGTCTCGTTTGAAATAGCTCCCAAGCAAGGAGTCTTCTCGAAGTTGTCTAAACATTGTAAGATTTAATTATATCATATTAATATCTTGCACGTCTAAAAATATTCGTAAAGTGTATACATAATTTCATTTATTAATAATTACACAAAAAAAATTAATTAATATAGAGTAGTCAAAATTTTAATATCTAAATAATAATTTTATACTAATATGTAGTTTATATATTTGTTAGCATTATGTTAATAAAATCCTATCAAATATGGTAACTCTCACCAAATTCTCCAAGTATCTTTGTCTATTTATATGATCTCATACAATTTTTTTGGGCTTATTTTTAAGGTTTAAATTTTAATGTAGTTTTCTTTTTTATTGTCTTGAGAATTTGATGATTTTTTTTTTTGATATTTCTATTCAATTATTTCGATACTCTTTTTATCGTAATTTATGTGTTGATATTCGAAATTCAAGAGCCATAAGTTCTATTTCATTGGAATTGTTTTATGTTTTTTAAAATATTTTAATTAATAATTATTGTGATTATATTTATAATTTTGTATGTAATTTTCTAATATGTAATTTTTAACTTACAATTTTAATTTCTAAATTCATAATTAAAAATAAAAAGTTTAACCCTCGAAATTCACATTATAACATAATAAATTGAAACAAAAAGAGAACAATTTTCATTAAATCTAGCTGGCAAAGTTTATTAAATATTTTACATAGATAAAAAATATTCATTTTTGACAAACTTAAGATTTAATGTTGCTACTTAATACTAATTCATTTCTAAACCAAACTAAGATTTAATGTTGCTACTTAATACTTCCTTAGTTCAGTTTTACTTGTCACTATTTCACTTATCGAGGTCAAATTATATGAACTTTGATCAACATTTTAATATATAAATTTTCATCATATTAATATGAGAACTATTGCAACTTATAACATTTTTCGTATAATTTTTAACCATATAAATTTTATATTTCAAATATTAAATTTAGTTACTTCAATTAGTTTTGAAGTTTAGCCAAGTTGACCTTGAAAATCGAAATACTGACAAGTAAAAATGAATAGATGGAGTATGTTCAAACATCTTATTACTGCTAATATTTAACGGTAGACTAAGGCATTGTAAAACTAATCGGAATTTACTATTTTCTCTGTTTAATAATAATTGTTCATTATTCATTTGATACAAGGATTAATAAGTAATAAATGATAAGAATAAATTTATCAAATCGCCTTATTAGATATAAGCCATTTAAAACTTAAAAATAAATATTATTTACTAACAAGGGTTAAACAGACATAAAATGACAAATATTCGTTGGTTTTATAAACTTGATTAGTATTGTTAGATATCTCAAAATAGTATAGTAAACGAGTAAAGATGGAGGGAAGGAGTATTTCCATCATTTATTTTCATTTGTCACTGTTGACTTGATACATTCATTAAAAAAATAATTATTGACATAGTTATTTTACCATACTATAAATTAAATACAGTCTGTTTCTCAAAAGTGCTTTTAAACTGATTGGTCAAACACAATTTGCTTTTTACCTAAAGTATTTTTTCCGAAAACACTTCTAATAAACAAGCTAGTAGTAGCGCACTCACATCCTACAAATTCTAAATTTACCTCTAATTTTATATATTAGTGTAAAAAAAATAATTATATAGCTTAATTACTTATACCATAATTACACATATTTTCATAATAAGCATTGATTACTCCCTTGAACCAACTGGCGTTATCCTGGAAAAATTATTTGAACTAGTGATCTCAATCCACATATTATACTTATAGTAATATTTTGAATAAATTATATAATATTATTTAATAGCATATATACTTATACATGTATATGTATATGTCTAAAAAATCTTATATACATTATATAATATTATTTAACAACTCATACATACACATACAATTGCCACATATATACATTCAATTTATACTTTGAAACACATGCATGTATACACAATTGAGCATACATACAATAACAATCAAATATTATATTCGTATGATTTTTACTTTGGATGAAATATTATATATATATATATATATATTGCTACATTTTAAAATATTGCAAATTTTCATTATTATATTATTACATAAATGGAGTAATTAATAAAGCTTTACCAAATTTTCCCTTTTTGAAAGGTGAGAAGGGGATTCCCGCCTACAAGCAAGCTAATCCAATATCCATGACATTTGTCCTGAATCACTAATGATAATTTCCATCTCAATAACATATATACATATCTTACTCAGAACTTCCAATCAAAACAAACGTAATTATATTGTGATTCATACTTCGACAACTGAGTGATATTTGGAGGCGGTCAGACAGGGTAAAACTCGCGTGGACTAATCTAGAGTGCGTGGATTCGCCTTTCAGGTAGGCTAGGCTTCCCTCACCTTTAGACTGAGTTGAAATGTATCTATATTGAGAGTCGGTTGTTGTTGGAAGTTCTGAGTAAGATATGCATATATGTTATTGAGGCGGAAATTATCATTAGTGATTCAAGACAGGTGTCATGGATATTGGGTTAGATTGTCTGTAGGTGGGATCTAACAGGAGTCATCATGACTTGAAAGGTTGAGTCGTGACAAGTATAAGTTCAATAGCAAATATTACGCCCTAAGGCATACCTTCAACCTTTAGCCTTTTACTTTCAGTGACACAAGTTATGTTTTAGAGACTGAACTTAGCTCAAAGTATAAGTTCATAAGTTATGCCTCCAAACAAAACAAAGTATGTCCAAAAGATAACTTATACCCCTAAGGTATAAGCACAATGACACAAACTATGTCTGAATATGAAAAAAAATCACGTGAACTGAATAAATGATACTTAACTAAGCAAGTTAACACGATAAATTTAAAATAATCTTAAAAGTATTGAATGAAAAAGAAGAAAAAGAAAAAATGAAAAAAAAAACTTTGTTAAACAATTCCAATAATTGAGTGACTTGTCTTTATTATAGTAGTAGGCTAGTAGCCTTACCTAGGTAGGTTAGAGCCCTATTAAAAAGAATTTCAATTAATATTGAGTTAACCTTAAATGTTTATTTACTGAATAAAGATTAACATATTAAATGATTAAATATAATAAATATAATAATCAAAATACATAAAAAAAAATTAATGTGACAAGTAAAGTGATCCAAGGGAAGACCTTGTATAGCTTCTTCATTCTCTAGGACTAAGACATAAGACATTATGTCCCCATCTATTTTATACAATTTTTGGGTTAGTAATAAACTGGTAGGGGCCTGTCCCTCCACCTCAAGGGAATTCTTATTTTTTTTATAAAAAAATAATTAAAAACTCTATGTTAGTTTTTTATTGTGTCATTAAACTTTACTTATGGAGTTATGGTTGATGGAGTGATAATTATTTTTTAATTTCTAATTCGAGGTTTTTAAATTTGTGTTATATTTGTATGAATTTGATTGGAGTAGGAAATTGAAAATGGAAAAACTCACCTAATTTTTGCAGAGTGATCTCTATATGCTAAATAACGACCTGTGGATTAGGATGAGGTATTGACATTTCTTCCTGGATCATTATGGATGGTTCTGTAAAAGTTTCATAGAAAAATTAATCGACAACCATACTATTAAAAAAGTTCATGAACAAATACACACGAAAATTAGAGTCAGTCGATAAATTTCTTTTGAGTGACTCTTAAATGTTAAACAATGACCTGCAGATCAGTCCAAGGCTATTCGAGTTCTTCCTCAAGTTATTACAAATGAGTATGCAAAGGTTTCGCGAAAAAAATTGATTGAAAGTCAAATCACAGAAAAAATTCATACCCTAACACATGAAAAATTAAAAAAAATTACCTAAATTTTATTGAGCGGCACTTAAATACAAAAAAATGCCCCGCGGATCATGCTGGCACTATTGGAATTCTTTCCAAGGTTGTTACAGACAATTCTATAATAATTTCGCAACAAAGTGACTGTGATGGAACCAAAATATCTATGGGCTAACACTCATGAATCAATAACCTCGACCTGGTCCATAGAGCATGTTTTAGCATTTAAAGGTCTCTCAATGTGTAACAACTTATCTTAAGATAGAAGTCTCACAATGACAAAACATAGGAGAGATATTGAGTATATAACTAAGTAAGTTTTACCTACTAATGAAGCGTTTAAAAGTCGTGCGGACTTAGGTTCAAATCGAACAATATCACTAATAGGTTGAGCTATTATAAAATGGCATCAGAGCCACTCATGTATCATCTTGTTAGTGTGGGCCAAAATTTAATTGAGTTTAGACAAATCTTGATAAGGCAGAGAAAAATTCCAGTGATGAATCTAGGCAAACCTCAACGAGGACGCTGAGTCCATAGAAGGGGTATCTGTAACAACTCATCTTAAGATATAAGTCTCACATTGACAAAACACAAAAGCGATATTAGTATATAAGTAAGCAGGTCTTATTTATAGTGACATATTTTAAAATTGTGTGGGCTTAGGTCCAAAGCAGATAATATTAATAAAGGGTTGCGTTGTTACCAAGGTTTTGCAGAAAAATTAATCAGAAGTCATATTACCAAAAAATTTATAGGCTTAGAAAAAATTATTTAATTTCAATCGAGTGACTCCTAAATGGTAAAAAATGTCCCCATGGATCAGACCGATACTATTGAAATTCTTTTTCAGCTCATGCGGATGGTTTTTAAGGTTTCACATAAAAATGATCAAAAGTCATAAGACTAAAAAAATATGGGCTACGGAAAAATGAAAAAAATTATCTAATTACTAATGAGTGGCCCCTAAATACTAAAAAAAATTCCCCGTGGATCAGGATGACACTATTGAAATTCTCCCCCCCGAGTCCTTGTGGATGAACTGTAAAAATTTCTCGAAAAAATTGATTAGAAGCTATACTACTAAAAAAATTCATGCACCAACACAAAAAAAAATAAAAAAAAATTAGTTTATTCTTGTTGAGTGACCCCTCAATGCTAAAAAGCATCATGTGGATCAAACTGAGACTATTAAAATTCTTCCCCAGATCATTTCAGACGATTTTATAAAGTTTTGCAGAAAAACTGATCGGAAGTCATACCATCAAAAAATTTATGAAGTAATTCATACGAAAAATGAAGAAAATCATCTAATTCCTATTAAGTCACCCCTAAATGTTAAAAATATCCTACAAATCAGACTGTGACTATTAAAATTCTTCCCCAAATCATTACGGACGATTCTATAAAAAATTCACCAAAAAATTAATGAAAAATTATACCACCAAAAAAATTATGACCACTTTATTTTGAAGTTCAGACCCCAACCCCCCAAACAAAAAAAACACCAAAATCATGATAAAATAAATTAAATGAAACCATCATATTGTATTGTCTCCTCATGAATCCCAATTTCATTTATTGTTGTACCTTTCATTATTTACTACCCTTGAGCCATGTTGTACTTTGTTGGGGGCCATGAAAGACTGAATAGTTGCACATGCTTCTAAATTTAACAACCACTCAATTTTATCAACCTACATATGGTCCATACCCCACCCACCCACCAAAAAAATATTTCTTCCGTCTTAATTTAAGTGTCTGAATTACAGAAAAATGTGTTATTACTAAAATATTCTTTGAATTTTATGACTTTTAAACTAATCAAGTAATATATTTTGAATTTGTAATTTGATAAATACTTCTTCCGTTCATTTTCAGTTGTCACTATTTGATGACACACTCACTAAGAAAATAATTATTGATATAGGTATTTACCATACTATTTTTATTAATTGATTTTTAGTATTAGATCTTGGAGAATGGTTTGGAGAATAATATTTAAAATAAAATTTAGATATTCAAAAAAGTATAAGAAAAATATTATTGATCGCAACTTTTTTCATATTAATATAATAAAAAATATATCTTAAAATGTTAATCAAAGTTTATTTAGTTTGACTATGAAAGTAGAAACTACGACAACTAAAATGGGGCAGAAGGAGTATTAAATAGTACTCCCTCCGTCCCAAATTAATTGAATTTTTGAAACTTTTTTCAATGTTCAAAATAGTTGAATTGTTCGAAGTTCAAGAAGAATGTTTGAAACTTTTTCCATATTTGCCCTTTCATTTATTGATGTTTTATATTTTCTAGGAGATAAGTTACATTACATATTTATGATTTCACAAAGGGCAATAGTATAAAGTATGGTGTAAATTTTGTCTTTGAATGATTTTCTTAATATGTGTGCATTACATAACAAATTCAATTAAAAAGGAGCGGAAAGAGTATATATCTAATAGTACGGGTATAATAGACACAAACTGAATAAGTATTTTCGAATATTTATTTTTAACATAATGAACAAATTAGACAAAAGTAGTATATGAGTTTTCTTGATATATAAAAAATGATTAATAAAAATAAATAACAACTAAAAATAACGAAAAGAGTATATAAAAAAGAAACTATTTTTGGGATAAATTAAATAAAAAAATAAGACATTTATTTGGTGCAGAGGGAGTAGTAAGATTTTGTTAGAGTTGCATTTATTTTAGCAATTTGAAGATGAATTCCAAAAATTTTAAAACTGATAAAAAATGTTTTCCCTCCAAGTTATATACTCATAAAAATTCAAAAATAATTCTAATTTATATTTATGATTAAATACAATTAATTTTTAAATATTCTTATAATTTTAAATTAAAAATATACTCATGTGTTAAATCAATCAGAGTCAAACTTTGCTACCCATCTTTTCTTTTCATTCTGCAAAACCTAAAAACCAAAAGTGTCTCTCTCTCATTAAATGTTTTCTAGACACTCCATTTTTATTTGAATTTAGTGATAGGATAAATTATTTTATATATATTGGGATGTGCAACGATTGGTTCGATTCAATTTTATACATTATTAGTTTGATTTATTGGTTTTGGTTTTTAAATATGCTAAATTAATAATATAATTTTTATTAATTTTTAATTTTTGGCTTTAAATCTTTAATGGTTCGGTTTACCCAATAAAGATGATAATGAAAAATTTTGAATTAATAAAAATTGATAAAGTACGAAAGAGTAAAGACTAAATACAAAAGTGGATAACTAACTACTTAAGTACGGTAAAGATTAAAATAGGTAAAGTACTACTATAATGTTCTATTACTATTAAATTAATAATATTTAATATTTACGAAGGGGTAAAAAAATAAATTATTATAATCATATTGAGTTATCGATTTACTCAATAACCCAATAATAAAAATTGATATCGACCCGATAACCCAATAAATTTTTTTTCAAAACCATTAAAAACCCGATAACCTAATAACCTAATAACAATAAACCAATAACGTTTTTATCGGTTTGATTTATTGGTCGGTTCTATTTTTGCACACCCCTACATATATGTGGTTGAATAATTTAATTCAAGTTAAACTATCTTGGAATTAATTATTCTAGAATAACATGTTCCCAACCAAACAATCCCAAGTCTTGCATATAATTCTTTTTGGTTGAAAGTATTTTTCTGTTTAATGAATTTAATTCATCAATCAACACGAGTATTGAATATTGAAAAGAGAAGATTTATGTTACTACTATTGGAGAGTATAACTTAAATGGAGCATAATATCGAATTTTAATTGATGATAATAAGCTTATAAATTTAAATTAGAGTTAACGATAAAAAAACACATCGAAACTATTTCACTTTATTGAGTTTCGTACTTGTAATATTGAGAATGTGAATTTTCTACATGAAATATTATCAATAGTTAGTGAAACATACATAAACGTTGACTAGACCAAATATTTGTCTAGAAATGATTCTAGACGTATTTATCCATAAAATCTTCATTCACCTATCATATATAATAACTCTATTTGCTGATATATTAATTCTTTTAATATATTTTTAATTGACTTCTTTAAAATCCTAAATAGGGTGAGGAAAAAGATGATGGATGTCTCGTTTGAAATAAATTTATTTATAAGACGATAGTTTTAACCTTTAATCTAATATTAATTTATATAAAATTTATCATGAAAAAAATATTGTCGTAAGTGAAAAGCTATGGGAATTTTTTTTAAAATGAAAAAGAGAGTGCACACATATCATTATAAATTAATTGAGGTGTGTTTCACTAACTATTGAGTGATAGGTGAAATTAAAAACTCAAACTCTTAATAATTCAGACATGAAACTCAAACAATTAAAATAATTTAGATGTATCTTTTTACCCATAAATTTTTTAAAATTATTGATGCAAATTTATTATTAGTAGCACTACTAGAAAATAGTGTTTTGATGATTTTTTTGGTCGAAATTTAGCATAAAAAAATTACTTTTTTGATATTTCTCTTCATATTTATTTATTTATTTATATTTGATTTTATACATTTTTAAAAAAATAATTAAAAAGAAATTTTTTTATTATATCATTTTTATTAATTACAAGTCATCTAAATATTAAAAAATAAAAAATATAAATATAATTAAATAGACATATTAATTACAAGTCATCCAACTTTATTCTCATTGTATTTAGAGGTGTAGTAATGGTGGTCAACTATTCTTGAAACTCCTTTTGGCATTAACATATTATTCTCTTCATTATTTTATTTAATTATTACTTGTAATTCATATAATCTCTAAGTCATTGATTTATTTAATATACTGCTTCATAATTTTCTTATTCATTATAAGGAAAAAAAAATTCATCTATAAATAGTGATAGTCTTACTTTATTTTGTAAAAATCAAATGTACAAGAAAAGAATGCAAGAAAGATAAAAAATACGGATAAATATTGTAGTGTATAGTAAAGTTTTGTGTGAAGCTTTAGACTATTCAACTAATTCAGAGTTGTTTGAGTTATACAATGATTTTGAACTATTATATCCTGGAGAGAATAAATTAAGAATATTAATACTGCTGAATCAGTGTAGATTATGAAAATGAATTTTCGTGTTTCAGCCTAAATATGTATTTATTTATTTTTATTATTTTATTTTTAACTATAAAATATTATATTTGTGATATATTATCACAACAATAAAGATGAAGTACATATCTGTTTTATAGTTAAGTTATTAATGCACATTTATTATAACTACCAAAAAATTATTAATATCCAACTGGACCACAGATTCAAGGGATTTCAAGCTTATTCTTGAGGCCCTCCAAAAATTGTTAATTATTTTTGTGAAAACATTAAATCTTGTTTAAAAAAAGTTATTTTTTTAAAAATGAAAGAAAAAACTATGAAAAAAGGCAATAATTAATAAAGAAAGAAAGAATGATTGAAAATCTAATACAATAATCTCAAAAAGGTCACTCTTGATAAATTTAACAAATAATTTAAAAGCTAAATAAAAAAAGAATGGGAGGTGTAATTTCATAAACAAATTTTTGAAAGAATATATTATATATAAACCTTACTACTACTTTTGCGGGGCTAGATGTATTATTTTCAATAAATTCATAATTGTAAAGAAATAATTTCAAAAATTCTTACCTAAGTACTTGCTCCTTAATCGAAATTAATGATTTTCTGATTGTGTATAAATATTATTTATATTCCATTTGTTTTCATTTATGCGATAATTTTTTAATTTTGAAATTCAAACAAGTCACTCTTTTAGCGTAAGTTTTTCATATATCTTTTAAATATTCAAATTATCAATTACTAAGACTTATAAATATTTTTTAATTACTTAATTTTTTTTTTCAAATATATAAGTTTTATTTAAAATAATTTTAAAATCTCATACTCGAATTCATGATCACAATTAAATTATTTAACTTTCAAAATTCAAACTGTATCATATAAATTGAGATAACGAAAAAAAAACACAAGCCCGATGCACTAAATCTCCCGTTATGCGAAGAGTTCGGGGAAGGGCCCTACCACAAGGGTCTATTGTACGCAGTCTTACTTTGCATTTCTATCAGAGACTATTTCCAATTCTTGAACCCGTCACCTCCTAGTCGTATAACAATAACTTTACCAGTTACATAGTTAAAATCTAAATTGCATAATAATAATAGAGAATGAAACTAAAATTAAATAAGTGGTCCAAAATTCCAAATTAATTAAAACCTATTTATTCTTCCCCCCTTTTTTTTCTGCCACCAAAATCTTTCCTATTACTTCCTCTCCTTTTTCCTGTCTTGTTCTTTTCACTCTTCTTGTTTTTTTCCTCTATAATAAAAACAAACACATAGTTAATAATTATTATGTATAAATAATTTCAAAATATTTAAATATTATTCATTTCTTCATCTCCCTACTCATTATTTATTTGGTCTTGTGAAGTTATTATATTTATATAAGTAAAGAAAAAAAAATGCTAGAATGGAAGCTATGAAAATAACTTCATTAATTTTCTCCATCAAAGAAATAGTTATTGTATTTCTCCTCCTTCTATTTCTTCTCTCTCCAAATTCATATTCCTTAAACCCTAATAAACACCATGAGAGTACCCTAGACTCTACAAAGGTAAATCTCTTTAATTTCTTCTATTATTGAGTTATCTTTTTGTATATATATAGTACTAGTTTATGGTGTTCAGAGTCTTCAAAAGTGTCAACGAGTGCGTGTTAGATTTGTCAAAAATCATATATTTTTGGAGAATCTGATACAGGTGCAGTATTGAAAGTAAAGAGTCTGCGCAACTTAAGTAGTTGTATAATTGTAGTAGTCATGTGGTGTACATGGTCAAGAATCAATTCAAATTTGAAATTTGAGTTTATGTTGGTGATTTTTAATTGTAAACAAAATTGATGAGCATATCATGAATTAGGTCGGTGTGGGAATGCCTATGAAGTTCTTTAGCAAAGTAAATTAAAATGATGAATTCAGAATTTATAGTCGAAATTAAATTGAGTTAGATTTATTTTATTTTTAAAATTTTGTAGGATGTTTTAGTTGAAGAGAAATCAAGATTGGGTTCGATGCCACCAAGTTGCTACAACAAGTGTAACCAATGCCATCCATGCAGAGCAATTCAGGTCAGTGGCGTATACAGAATTTATCAATTAATTATCATAATTTAATTTGTTCTAATTTCAAATTAAGTATTTATTTTGTCTTAAATATATAAAATTAAAAATTTGTGAATAAATCATGTTGAATGATACAAATCTACATGCCGCTACTAGTACAGGTACCAAGCCTACCAAGTCATAACGGAGTCAAACCAAATAGCGATGTGGGTCGAACCCAAGCTAGGTCCATGGACTACAATACTGTAGAGTCGTCCCTTTCACATGCAGGAGCTAGCATGTACTCGAATTACAAGCCACTTGGTTGGAAATGCAGATGTGGGGGTCACTTCTACAATCCCTAGCTCTAAATTATCAATTTTTTAAAAACGAATCGAATAAGCGATGATAAAAATACTTTTTTTTTGTTAATATAGAGAGTCAGCAGATAATCATTCGAAAAAGTTCTTGAGATTCTCAATCACTCTTTTTAGGAGTAAGATTACGTTACAATTAAAATGTGGAATATGTAGTTTTTTTTTAAAATTAATGATTTGTAAAAAATTAGGGTGAGTCAAGTCAAGACATTAAATGAGGTTAATTAGCATTTACTATGGTGTGTTGATAATTAAATACTGATTGTAGATAAATGTAGTAAGGTAGGTGTTGGATATTGGATATTTAATTTATTGTATATGATGACATTTTATTATTTTATATATTATGGGTTTAGGATAATATTTTGATAAATTTTAAATTTAGTTTTATGGATATCTGACTAAGTATATTATATTTTTATTTAGTCAAATTCTACACTTTAATTAATTTGATTTTTTGTTTGTAAATATTTATAAAATTCTATAGTTATTAATTCTTCTATCATTAGAATTATTTATGTGGTTAAATTTATGTTGTTTCTTAAATTTAACCATAAAATTTTTATATACTAAAAAAATAAGGTAAACAAATTAAAGCGTAAAAAGTACTTGTTATAACTATATCAGTCAAGTTAGTCGAGGATCTCTAACTTTATAAGATAAGAATAAAATTACATACACTCTATCTTTTTTAATCTGGTTCGTTGTATTACACTTGGTGTTTTTTGTTAAATTAAATATAATAGAATTTTTTATTTTTTTTCTTTGAATTTGTTTGAGTGTCAGGTAGGGCTGCGTATCGGGTGATTCGGTTTGATTTTGAATATTATCGGTTTTGCTTAGTGGTTATCGGTTTGTAGATAAGTTAAACCATTAAGGAACCGTTAAGATATCGATTTATCGGTTAACGGTTTATCGGTTATTGACCTTTATCGGTTTAGTTATCGGGTAAATCATTAACAATTAAACTTTTAAAATTGTAGGCTTGCAATAAACAAAAAGTAAAATTTTTACTTTCTAGCACTAGTAAATTGAATCTGATTTTGGAAAATATATAAGTTAAAATTAAAATAATAATATGGGAAATGAGAAGTCAGATTTTGGGAAATAGTAGGAGCATTAATTATACTTTTAATTTTCAGCACTATAGCTTTCAGTTTGCTATCGGGTTATCGGGTCCCCGATATTAAAATTCTTAAATCTGAACCGATAACCAATAATTTATTATTATTTTTGAATAAACCGTTAATTGATCCAATAAGTCAATAACCTGACCCAATAGTCCAATAAATCAAAAAATCGATTCGAATTAACGATTTAACCCAAATTTTGCACAATCCTAATGTCAGGCACACATGAGCACAGTAATTCCAACTGGCAACCACAAATGGGATTTCTGAGATTTTTTGGACAGTCTTTTTCTTATCCTCTTGGGATTTTCCTAAACTTCTTTATCAATGTTGTACAAAGAGTCCCCATGCATGTGTTAATTACCAAGAATACCCTCATGAAAAGGACAAAAGTGAGGTTAAAATAGTCAGTGTAATGTAAGTAGGCAAAAGATTTTATGGTAATGTTTCAGAGGAAAATAAAAAAAGCAGAAGAGAAGAAGATAAGCAAAAAAGAAAAGTATAGTTGTTGTAATGTCTTATCAGATTTCAGTCTTTCACTTTGTGTCCATACTTGCCTGTTACCATTCGTAGTACACATCTTGGTTGGTTGACGTTAGGATCAAACGTTTATCATTATGCCAAAAGTTATAGTTGATAGTAAAGATGTAACTTTATTTCTTAACTAAATCTATTATGCATGCGTTATGTTCGATCATGACTTTGATCTCGACTATCCTAGTCCTTTCATGGGCTTTGTCATAGGCAGGATATATATTGACATTACCCAACAGTTCAAGGATAAATAATTATTCAAGATTATATAAGAAGATCACATATATTGTTTTCATTCGATTTATATGTATGAAACTCTTCAACATCTACCTTACGTTCAAAAATCAAACCTTGGAGCGTGAACAATATTATTATAAAATTTATGATAAAGAAATAAATTTTGGACGTAATAGCTCATGATATCGATAGAAGATTTTTTTTGAAAATCATATAGAGTCAATTGATATTGTAGGACTACACCAACGCTCCCAAACTAGACTTGTGGAACGTGAACAATATAGTACAGTTGGACTAATATAAAAATGATGAATTGAGATTAGGGATGATAATGGGACAAGTGTTGGGTGGACCGAGTCTTAACTCTTAAAAATTATTAGATCAATGTTATTTGTATGTTCTAATTAAAAGGATGCAATTATTATATCTAATCTCAAAGGAATTCTTCGAACAAACTATAACAAAGTGAAATAATGAGATAGCCTTTGCTACAAATCTATTTATATAGGTTTACATGAAACATATTAATAAATTATCATAAATTTACAAATTTAATATTTCAATGCTATGAAAATAAAAAGTATGTGAGTTATTGAGATTATTAAAAATATAGGTTATGAAAATAAAGATATGTTAGTTATAAAGATCAAAATTTCAGCAAATATTTTAAGAGTTTTTTTTTTAAAAAAAAAAAGAAAAGACGAAGAGAAATATTTATCACTTTTCTATTGATTTATTATATAATAAAATAAATATTAGACTTCCATCAAACCGACCTTAGCTCAGTTGGTAGAGCGGAGGACTGTAGTTGTTGCTGAAATCCTTAGGTCGCTGGTTCGAATCCGGCAGGTCGGATTTTTAAAAAAAGTTATTCAGTTTTTCCAATATTTAAATAATTAAAATGGTTTATTGTTTATTTAATAAATTTAATTTAAATCTATCCCAAACATTGTAAAACCAAATAAACTATTTTCATCATTTTCTCTTTAAGTGAGCATCCAAATCCTTGGTTTAGACGGTGAGAACTTCATATTCATCTCTCTCTCTCTTTTTTTTATTTATAAATACTTGGTGATTTATTTTTCTCTTTTTTAAAAATTTCACCCGTTATTTAATATCTACTTTAATGATGGACTAATTTGGATTTGTGTCGATAAGTTTTACATTGGTGGTGATTCATCGTCGAATTCCTTTTTTATGACTCGAACTCGAGATCTCTGCATAAACTTGAGTCACGTGTTGTTGAACTTATGCCTTGGATATAATTTATGCTACTAAACTTATATGCCTTGGGTGTAATTTATGTTACTAAACTTATTCTCCAGTACATAACTTGTACCACTAAATTTATGTCTTGGAACGTAATTTATGCCACTAATTTATGCCTCGGGATGTAATTTATACCACTGAACTTATATATGCCTTGTAATATTTTTTTTAAATATTAAGTATAAAGATTTGCCTTGCGAATTTGATTGTACTAAACTTATGGTCCAAGGCAAATATTCTCTAAATATGTCTGCCTAGCAATTTATATCATAGTTATGGGTACTTTGCGCAACACTTTTTTATTAAATGAGTAATTTGAGAAAAAATAATAATTAAAAATCATAAATTTGAAGGATAAAAATTAAAGATCATCGATATTTGTTCCATATAAATGCAAATTGGGCTATTATTTGGGCTTTATTGAACAATTGGGTACATATGGGCCACTATGAAGGTTCATATACAATGACTTTAAAACTTTTTTGATTTTTCTAAAATGTTGTTAGTTTGAATGTTAAAAGTAAAAAAGTTCTCACCATCTAAACCAATTTCAACTAGTCATTTTCAAGCTTGCATATTTTTCCAACCTAACCTTCACCTAGAAGGCATATTAATTGGTGTCCTACCCGAGACGAAGTACTTATCGTCTTCAAACTAAAAAGGATGAGGATAAGAGGCTTGGGAAAGCGTCCTTGAAAAATGGAATATCTAAAAAAAATATTAATAAATTATTATGATCAATAAATAGACTTAAAGTGAATCTGAAGGACCAAATAATGCGAGAGGCAAAGGAAAATAAAAAATCATTAGTTCGAAACTTGATTTGTTAAAAAATGAAGGCTATCAAATGTAATGACATGTCTATTTTATCACATATTGGAATTATTAATGTTTTCCAACGATAACATATTCATTGTAATTCATACATGGGGTCTGGAGAGAATAATACGTGACTACCTTGAAAGGTAGAGACTAGAGAGATTATTTTCAATGTACACTCGACTTGCATATTTTTCCAACCTAACCTTCACCTAGAAGGTATATTAACTGGTGTCCTACTCGAGTTGAAGTACTTATCGCCTTCAAACTAAAAAAAATGAGATTAAATGGCTTGAGAAAACTTCCTTGAAAAGCGAAATATCTAAAAAGTATTAATCAATTGTTATGGTCAATAAACAACCTTAAAGTGGATCTGAAGGCCAATTTAGTATCTTATGCAAGGGTAAAGGAAAATGAAAAAAAAACATCAATTGAAACTTAAGTTGTTAAATTATGAAAGCTACTAAATATAATGGCATGTCTATTATATCACATATTGGAATTATTAATGTTTTCCAACGATAACATACCTAGTGTAATCTATACTTGGGGTCCGAAGAGAATAGCATGAGTGTGTGACACTCATTTTACTCATATCTGGAAACATAGAGAGATTATTTTCGATGAACTCTCGACTTGAAAAAAAGCATATAAAAATTATTAACCTTTTATGTTTGTAAATTTTTTTTTGAAAAGAGATTTTATTAAAGATATATATCTTAACTTAATATCAACATTTATATGCGAAAACTAAAGATTTTCTTTTTTGTAGATATTTAATATATACGTGTACTTGACCTTTATTTTTGTGGGATAGAGAATTTATTCCCAATAAACTCTCGATTAAAAAAAAAGTATAATCAAAACAAGGAAAATAATGGTAGGAAGGCAAGATATTCTTAAAAAAAATAAATCAAAATGTAATAGTGCAAATGTTTAAGAATAAAATACTTTATATGTGACTACTAACTAATACTTAAATAAGAAGAAGAGTAGATATTAATTAACATGGAAATTAAATCAATATCTAACTAGAAATTAAGGTTAGACATGTCAATTTCTTGATCAATTGCACAGTGACGGATCTAAAATTTTAGTTAAAAAGTATCAAAATATGAAAAAGTAAATTCATGAAGAAGTCAAGAGCTGTCAATATGTTATACATATACAAAAAATATATATATTTATCTAACTACTCAATATAATTTTTCGACGACGGAGCGTCACTTGACACCCCTCAACAACATGTGGCTCAGCCAATGGAGTGACACTCACATATATTTTTGAACAAGCAGTGTCAGTTTATTGCCACAATTCGTTTGTCAATGAATTTATTAAAGCTAAGATTGTGATGGTTAAAATTTAATTCTCATAATTAGAAATAATATATACATATTATTTTTCACCCTTAATAAAGTAAGTTGTAGTGCCTTTTAACACTCTTTGGAAGTTGTTGGGCTAACCAACTCTGTTAGGGAAGATATGGTGATTATTGAGTACTTAATTTAATTTTCTAGTTTTTAATTAATTACTTTTGTTTGTCTTAGTAAAATGAATCCACCATAGAATTAAATAACAAATGCAGATAAAATATAGCTAATTATTCTCTTGCCTCTCCTATTAGATTAGGCCAAGTTTCAGTTTTAAAATGTAATTGCAATTAATTGATTAAATGCCAATATCAAGCTTAAATTGATTCCTGAAAATATTTTTTAATTTGATAGATGTTATATATACTTATAATAATAATAAATATATATGAGGTATTTAAAAATTATTAAAAAAATAAATATTACAACTAAAACTTAGTATTAATTGAGCGAGTTAGATTTGATTCGTTTTTATCCTATTTAAGCCTAAGTAACTTTTAAATAAGTCATTGTTTTGTTCATTTTTTAACAATTCAATTCATTTTATTCCATCCAAGTTCAACATGTTTAAATGTAGATATGTGAAAGTTTCGTAAATTATAATCTTACTAAGGTGATATTCTTTTATAATATTCTTTGGGGGAAAGCTCAAATACGTCATTAAATTTTTAGAGATAGATTATCGAAATCATCCATTTATAGTTAAGGTTATTATATTTATGTCATTGTTGTGATATATTTGGTTCATTCATGCCACTATTCACTAATATAATAGAGTCCTAGATTTTGACCGATTTTACTATATGACATTATCTAAATCGCGGACAAATCAAAGATAATATTCTGACATTATTAATAAGACACGATTCAAGTATAATACTATAATACTTGCAGAATGAATTTTTCATTTCTACGAATGTTTTCAAAAATACAATTTGGAAGCAATATTATCCTCATTATAAAGACATGAAAAACATTTTATTCTTACAATTAATGAATAAAAAAATTTCACATATAGCCACTCAAAAATACCTCAATTATTTTCCATAGTTATAGTTTGAGTAATTATATTTCGTAATTATAGTTATCACAATGTTTGTATAATTCCCGCAACATTTGTATACGTTTGTATAATTCACTATACAATTCTCTGTTTTTGTATAGCGTTTGTATATTTCGCTATACAATTCATGCACAACGTTTGTATGATTCGTTATACAATTTGTAGTGTTTGTATATTTCTCTATACAATTTGATTTGCGCACAAATTTTGTATAAATTACGCACAACATTTGTATAAATTGCGCGAATTATACAAAAACTCAAACTGTAATTACAACTAGATGTTTGCCCTAAACCGTAATTAATTCAAACTATAACTATACTAGTTAATTAACCAATATATGTTTGTTTATCTGTGTAATTTTTTCTAAATCATTACTGTAGCATATATGTATGTTGGGCCCACTTTATTTTATAATTATAGGTTTCAACCAAAGTTGTTGGACTATTTTTGAATTAAATTGATAATTAAGACAAAAAACATCAAACTTTGTACTATTACTAGGATTATAATTTCACGTGTATTACAAGTAAGAAACTATTTATTTTCATACGTATACGTGTACATAATATATATTCTACAAAATTAATTAATTGTAGTTTAATTAAATAAATAATTATGTAGACTTTGATAGTTAATTATATATAGTACCTAACATTTGTCTAGTTAAGTGTCTAAAACTGTCATTATCACAAAGATTTATATTAGTATATATAGAGAAAGAAATCTAACTTGTTTAATGTTAATAATTAATTTTCCATTTATTAACATTTTCTTTAATATATTTTGGTAATTTATGAATTTTTTTTCCTCATGTTGTTTTTGTTTTCCCTACCTACTTAGCCAACTCTTGAAGGCAACACTAACTTAAAAAGTATTAAATAAGAATTAACTATGAAATTCATCACTAATTTATAACTAAATAATGACATAAGATATGATGTAAAAATGGTTTATATTTATAGTTTTTGGATTTTTCATCATTCGATGTTTAGTACTCTCATTAGAATTCAACTGTATTTAAATTTGTACCGCGTAAGGTTCCATTCGAGAGAAAGCGCTCCGATCCCTATCAAGATTTTTTTCTTACCCAAGGGTCAAATTCGATATCAATCTGATTAAGAGAGAAACAACCCCAACCGCTACACTACCGCATCCTTTGATGATCTTTGTATTTATTATCTTTTTACCCATTAAACTTGAAATATAAATATATAGCTAGCTAGGTTAGGTCCAGAGATCAAGCAATAGCAGGTCACCTACATTATTTAAAGATCATCTACTATTTACTACTTCGTCCGTCTCAAATTATGTATCGTACTTTTTTTTGACACATTTAAAAAAAAATATTATTAATGAGAAGGATTTTTTTTTTTGATAATTTCCCCTCATTCATGTTTTAAAATATAAAATCTCTTTTTATTAAATATTTATAGTCTTCAAAAACAATATAAAACTACTATTGAAGATAAACTGAAAAAGAAAAAAATAATTAATTAATTGAATCTTAAACTTTCAAAATGACAAATAATTTAGATAATTATTTTTAAAAAATCACTTCAGAATTTGTGGTGGACAAAGTAGCTCAGTCAAAGTTAATGAGTATTGGATTTATTATAGCCATTAAATTTCAGAATTTTTTGTTTTTATTTTCAAGGAGATAATTTATATCACAAAATGTTTATGCCTTATTTTAAAGAGGAGCTTTCATATATAAAAGGAGTAAAGGACTATAGTTTGAATTTAATCAGAAATTTATAGCTATAGTCTGCTTAATTATGATTCATATAGTTATAAGTTCGAAGCAGGAGAGAGCCGATCAAGATTGAAAGAGAGAGGTGGAAGAGATTGGGAAAGAGGATGAAACACATGTTATATTCATTGTATCAGTTTGTATTACAAACATAATTGATTTGTATTAGAGAATATACAATCGTATCAGCGAATACAATTTGAATCAACAAATACATTTATGTCATATTGTATATATCAACAAATACAATTATATTGTTCCTTGTATTTTCATTGTTATTAATTGTATCAACGAGTACAAAATGAAATAATATCTTTTTCTTCCATTTTCTCTATAATGCACTGAGCTATTCAATAATGATAAAAAGCTAATAACATGAACGCGATATATTTTGTACATTAAAACTTTTTTTTTTTACCTAATATTTGAGGACATGAACTTAGAAAGGAGTGGAGGTCGCGAATTAGAGTAACAAACTAATAGGCTAGTAAAGATAGGTTGATGTCTGACCTTGGGATATAGTAGGGTAGTAGGATTAGTCGTATCTTTATATCCTGTCTTGTCTTTATCCGTCTTATATCTGTTAATTTTATCGTACTTACACCTAATATCTTAGGACATGACCTTAGATATAAAAGAGTGGAGGTCGCGAATTAGAGTAGCATGCTAATAGACTAGTAGGGATAGATTGATGTCTGGCCTTGTGATATAGTAGGGTAGTAGGATTAGTCATGTCTTTATATCCTGTATTATCTTTATCCGTCTTATATCTGTTAATTTTATCGTATTTACATACTATCATTTGCTGAGCTCATTATTAGTCGTTCTTTCTTTTTTTCTTTTTCTTCTCCCTTTCTTCCATATCTAGTTTATTCTGCTTATGAGACTTAATTTTTGAGTCGAGGGTTACCCGAAAAACAACCTCTCTACCTTATTGAGGCAATGATAAGATTTGCGTATATTTTACTCTCCCCAAATTTCACTGGATATGTTGTTAGTGTCGTTGGTATGAATCATGCATTTTTGCATGGGAATGAACGTAGATACGTGGCAATTATAATGATATAAAATAATCCTAGTGATAGATACATTATATTATTGGGTGAAAACCCAATCCAGCAAGCAAATAAGTTGTTTAGCTGACAGTAACACATTATGTTGAAATCATTACTAACAAAAATAATTAATTTTCTTTCATGTGACATCACTTCCTCTTTTAAACTAACCCCTTTGCTTTCTTATAATAATTAATATTACTTTATTAGGATTATTTTTTTACTTTAAAAAATGTGATTTAAGTTGGTCTACCAGACAAAGAACCTTTGTGGAAGAAGCAATCTTATGTGGATGAAAATTGAAGTGAGTGTTGCTTTCTAGGAGGAAAAAAGAAAAACTAAACTAACTTTTGTGGGTTAAATGAAAAATTAAATTCTTTCGGTTTTGATTGTCACATAGTTTAACTGACCACAAAGTTAAGAAAAAAACGAAAAACTTTTAAAAGTTCATATATAGTATAGTTAGTTTTATTCTTCATTTCATATGGTTACTTTCTCGGTAGATAGAGTTTTCATTAGTACAGTACTGTGTGCTTGTGCAAGTGAAGTGAAGTTTTTGTTATTGTTAAAATTTTGATTTGATGTTAAGGATTAAGATATCCAATAAGTTGAATATCCAACTCTAACAAAACAAGAAATACTCAAATTAATTTTAATAATTAAAATAAATATTGGACTAATAATTTTCAAGATAGTACAAGGCATTTGAAATTTATAGTATTAAACTTGTCATCATATTAGTTTTGTGATTTTTTTGATATAACGGGCGGATAAAGTCCAATATCTTTAGCAAAACAAGCAAGTCTCTTTTGTCTCAATATATATGACATACATTCTCTTTTAGTCGGTCTCCAAAAAAAAATATGTTTTCTTATTTGATAAATAGTTAATGACACAATCAACTTTTGATCCACGTTGAGCCCTACTTATTTGACAAAAAAGTCCATAAATTAAATATACACTCTTTATATTTCTTGTAAAATCTTCTTATATATCTGATCAAATTACATCTCATAAATTAAAACGAATGAAGTAATAATATTGTAATTTTACTAATACAACATGTAAAGCTAATGCTTATAATTAACCACAAACACATATGAGGGGTACCAAATTGACAAGCAACTAACTACTTCCAACTCATAAATATGTGAAAACAAATATATATATAAGCTACAACATAATTTAGTCATGTTGTACAACATATATATATATATATATATATATATATGAGTAATCCTATCAAACTTTGAGTAGTTATTTTAGTAGGACTTGAAGAAAATTATATATTTTAACAAATAATTAAAGTGTCAAGAGAAAATGGGAAGGTCTCCTAGTAGTGATGAAAGTGGTCTAAAGAAAGGTCCATGGACTCCAGAAGAAGATCAAAAACTCACCAATTATATCAATAAACATGGTCATGGTAGCTGGAGAGCCCTCCCTAAACTTGCAGGTATTTTCCCATAATGTTCTCAATTGCATTCGGGTCCGGTAGGTCGGCCGCCCTCTAGTCAGTCACTAGCTTATGTCTATAGACTTAGGCATACATCGACATGTTGAGATTTTTTCTCGAAATTGCCTTAGAAACAGTCTCTAGCAGAAATACAAGGTAAAACTGCATATAATAGACTCTTATGGCCAAGTCGTTCCTTCGACCCTACGTATAGCGGAAGTTTTAGTGTACCAGATTTGTCTTTTTTTTTTTTTATAGATATAATAGCTAACCAAAAATTTCATAAGTGAAAGGAAATTGTAGCATAGGGTCCACATAAACATATTTTCGATTAAAACAGTCTTGATAAAGTGTTTTTTTACGATTGTAATTGTAAAAAATTTGTACTATCATATCGTATTATTCTGTTGTAGCAGATAAATTATTTTAATAATAATCCTCAAAATTATAAATTTCATTTAAGCGATATGATTGACGATGTATATAACTTAACTAATTACTCCAAATTTTTTTTTTCTTATGTATGACTATCCAAAGTTTTCTTTTTTGATATTGTGTAGGTCTTAATAGATGTGGAAAGAGTTGCAGATTGAGGTGGAGTAATTATCTTAGGCCAGATATTAAAAGAGGAAAATTTTCTAAAGAAGAGGAACAAACAATTCTCAATCTTCATGCTGTCCTAGGAAACAAGTAATTATTTTACTTTATTTTTCTCCATTTATTTTCTTGTTCTTTTTTTTTTTGAAATTTGACTATGTATCATGGCTTGAAATTTTGGATTTTGTTTTCTGGATTCAAGATATATATCATGACTATATATCAATTTTGCATTTTTAGGTATTCTTATTCCATATTTTATTTTGCAAAAACAATGTATATATTTTTGCATAATCTAATGCATATATTATTGGAATAATTTCAAATATATACAATAAACTAATTAATTTACAACAAATATAGTCATGTTTTATTTACATTAAAAAATAGCCAAAAAAGTCATAGAAAATATACATGATTATATAATATAGCTTGTCAAAAGTCATAGAAAGTATATATTGACTATACAATATAAATTATTAATTTATGAGCTATACACTAAATATACATTATGATACACTCAAAATTCAAATACAACTTGACTATTAACTATACAGGAAGTATATATACATTAATTATACACGCCTATACATCGAATGATCATTTTTTTGATAATTATTTTGGCCGATTATGCAAAATTTTATGTTGAGACTAATTATTTATATATCTCAACTGAACTATAAAATGTTTTAACCAACTTGATAATGCAAATTTTTTATGCTATTATAGTATACACTATACAAGTTAACTTTGTCTTTATTTTGTTCTTTTTACGATGTAAGTACATATAAGTAAAACTTTCCTTTTATCTTATTCAAGGTGGTCAGCAATTGCAACTCATCTACCCGGACGAACTGACAATGAAATCAAGAATTTCTGGAACACTCATTTGAAGAAGAAGCTAATACAAATGGGATATGATCCAATGACTCATAGACCTAGAACTGATATCTTTAATAGCTTGCAACATCTCATAGTTTTGGCAAATTTGAAGGAATTAATTGAAAATCACTCATGGGAAGAACAAGCTATGAGGCTTCATTACTTGCAAAATCTTCTACAACAACCTCACAACAATTTGAGTACTTTAAGTACTATCCAAAATGTAGAAGCTTACAATCTTTTAAGCACAAATAATCATTTGGGAAATCACATAGTTCATCAAATTCCTTCAAGTCTTGATCAAACTATACAAGATTTAACCACTTTCTCCCATTTACCTGAATTACACACCTTCCAAACTTCTTTAAACAAAGATAGGGTTCGACCTCAAGACACTGAGTTTACGATTCTGAGCCAGGGAGAAACTTCACCAACTTCTCAAATATGGCTCCCTTCAGTATCTTCTCCACCTCCTCGAGTCATAAATGATCAGAGAAGTGAAGAAAATTCATCAGAAGTGGTGATTTCGCCTTGCTTGTCAGAAGAGAGAAAGCTTTCAAATTATCTTTTTCAGACAGACAACGAGCAGTCACTCAACAATATTGAAGAAGCTCCACCTTCTATATGGTCTGAACTACTTGAAGACTCTTTTTTCCAAGATATTGATAAGTTTTAAAATATAGTAATATATGACAAATAGATCGCTTGGAGTTTCAACTTTTTTAGCCAGATAGTGAGCGATCACTTAGCAATAAAAGAGTCTCACCTTGTCTCTAGCCTTACCTTTTATCTGAAAAATCATTTTTCCAGGATATTAAAGTTTTATAGGAGTAATATTTTGTATAACTTGCTTGGAGTTATAACATTCACAAAACTTTTCTTTTCTTTCATTTTTCTCCTTAAATATAATTATTTATTTGCCTTTTGTTTCTTAAATTGTTTATATTTTCCATTAGCATGGTAAATCAAATGAATAAAAACACAAAATTAAAGATTAGTTTATAAGTTTTGTAATTTTCAGTTACTTTGCCCTTCATCTTTGTGCCCAATTTTCTTATTTTCTTACACATATATACTGTATTTAATTGTGAGTAACATTTTTATCATATATTCTTCCTACGTCAAACCATATATTGGTTCACAAACAAGTACCACATTAAAGTTGTAATATTCTTAAATAAGTAACACTTTTAATTTGTCCTTTTACAAAGCTTTTTCACTTAAAGATTTTTATTTTTTTTTAAAAGTTAAAATTGAAAATAAAATTTATTTAATCATTGTATTATAATATATTTTGCAATGAAGTCAAGAAAGATGATGCAAAAGGATTATCAATAATAAGGGGGTCCCAAAAATAAGTAGGAATTCATTCATTTTGATGTTTTTTAACGAATCATCACTTGGGATGGATAGCTACAACATCCCTAACCCATTAATCATTTGTTTCATGATTCAGACTTTTATGAAAATTTTAAAGAGAAATGTATCACATTTTTTTTTAAAAAAAATCTTAATTTTTGAAGAGGAAAATATATATTTTTTCATTTTAATTTGTTTGTCTTAATTTTTATAAATTAAAATTGATCAAGGGGGTTAGACATCAAGAGATGTCTAGACCAAGGTCTGTATGATGTTAGATAATTAAAAGAATGAGACACATACATCTGTAAAAAATGAAAATATCGTAGCATGTATTTCATCCCGCATGTGTTAAGCAATCAATGGGTTAATGGTGGTTATTCATTGTGCGAGACTCCAAAAAAGTTAATTTTTCATTGGTATGCCCTTTAACCTTAGACTGTTTCTTGAAGTTTCAATCAATGATGTTACTTTAGCATATCACTAATAGTCATGAATGATTCGACAAAACAAGATATATCTAGGAAAGCAGTTGATTTGAAACAGATAAATCCGAATAGAACTGGAAGATGAATTAAACTGAATAATTTGACTTGTATATATTGGTTAGCTTCACACTGACCATATAGTTGCCGAGTGTAATTATGTATATATAAAGTTAAAGATGAACTCAAATTTACCTCTTTAAGAGGATGAAGGATCAAACAAACAACTTCTAAAGTAGTGAATGAAGTCTGAGGTAATGAGTAAAAATATCCTCATATTAGTAGCGAATTTTTTCCATACGTGATTAGATTCCTAAACAGAGCATGTAAAGCCTTATAGGTGAACTCTCGATGCTCATTGATCTCACAAACTATTTATCATATGAATTGGATGTATAGTTGATGCCAAATTGACTTAGATCTTGTCGATCATGTGCAAAGTAGTATATGTAAATTTTTCGGGTCATAGGTCATGGGCCATTCATATGGACCCGATTCAACCCAACCCAATATTGTTTCTGAAAAATATTTTGATGGTGATATCAACTCATATGTTTAAATATTATATTATATATTATTTAGCAAAGTTATATTTTAGAGACCGGAAGGTTTAAGCAACTATAAATACAAGGAATATGTTTGCAGAGAAAAGGACTCGATCCTATCCTGCTCAAAATAGTTGGTTTCACCACATCTTTAAATGCTCATATTTAATAATGTGTCTCAAACTTTTGAATTTTAGATATCGATCTATGATTAGCAATTTTCTTCGTTCATTTTTATTTGTCTTTTCTTGATTTGATAGAGAGATTAAAAAGTAATAAATAATAGGATAAATGTAATAGAGAAATGATTATAATTAATGATAAGGGTGAATTAAGAACTAAATATAAAATTATCTCTTGATTTTATAAATTGAACAAGTGTTGTTAGATATTCCAAAATAGTACTACGGATAAGTAAAAATGAACGGAACGAGTAATTAAGATTGTATAGATTTCTTTTACAAGTTTATCCTCACAATATTTTGTAATGCTTTGTTTTCAATGGCTTTAGCTTTTGGACAACCTTTTGACGTGGATTGAGCTACTTATGATAAAGCATGACCTAGTATTGTACGGATAAAGACAAAGGTGGATCTTTGAAGGATCCTTTTAGGACTCAATTCAAAAATATAATCATGGGTGAGATTATAAATGTATGACACTGCTAGGCTTCTTTAAAATTGAACAAGTAGATACATATGTTCAATGTGACATAATATATGTAGGACGCTACATTGAACATAAAATTGGTATATATAACGTCAAATAGGACGAATGTGTCTATTTGTTTAATTTTATACAAGTTTAAGTGTTTACTTATGACACTTTTTACCTCTCCTATTATATATATATATAGATTCTCATGTTTCTATAAGAATTTGAGATCACTTACTATGTCATGTGGTAGGTAGGGGCAGATCGAGAATATATTTGAGTTTAGTTAGTTAAGTAGAGAAATGTTTGTAAGACTATCAATACTTCGGGAATTAAAATAATAATTTGTGTCAAATTCAAAAGTGTTTTCTATACTCAAAAGTTATTTATTTCCGAAAAAATTTTTAAATTTAAATCCATAAAATTAATAGATCACCTTTTTTTCAAATTTAATTGGAATATTCCTTCCTTTGGCAAAGAAAAGTCTGTTTTTTAAAACCACTATTGAAGACTCAAAAAAGAGTCAGTTTCCAAGTCATCTTCACAAAACGACGTCGTATAGCTCTTCCGACGCCATAGCCAAGCAGCAGAGAAAGCTTTACGCAAAGCCTTCACCATTTCTACATCACCACTCATTCGAAGGATCCGATAGAAACAGACCCGATTCTCGTTCACATTTTCGGGTCGACCCGTCATGGCATCTGAAGTATCCAAAAAAGCGAACTCCGAGAACCCGACGACCGTGAAAACCAGCGGCAAAGTGTGGTTCTATTCCCTGCTTCTCACCTTACAGTACGGTGCTCAGCCTCTCATATCCAAACGCTTTGTCAGGTTCAAATTATACTCTCTTCAGTTTAATTTTTTTCTATTTTTCAGTTTTCTTTTCGTAGAATGTAATTTATATCTCAATTCAAGAATTTTAATTTTAATTTTATGAAGTTTGTGCTTGTTCTGTATAGTAAGCATTGTTTGTTTGTGCATATTGTTATTTTGCACTGTTCAATTTGTTTTGGTAGCAGTTGATCCATAGATACACGAAGATAAGGGAAGAACATTACTGGTAGCCCAACGAGTTCTTCGAAAAACCGTAAATGTCTCCATGAAGCTTCACAAAAACATATCATCCAAGATAGAAACTTCACATTACTCCCATTTATAGTATTAGCTAAACAATGGGATTAGGCTCAGGTCCAAATATTAGCATAATTAAAGTTGTGTGGTAAGCCAGGTGTGTAGGACCATGCTTGAAAGCCGAAAGCTCCATGGGGAGTGAATCTTATTAATATAAGACTGTCCATGTTGTTGTTAAATAGGCAAAGGTTTTGGATGCCCAAAGCTCCATGTGACATGACCAGGGGCGGAGCTACATTCATTCGAGGGTAGTCAAACACCCTTCGTCAAAAAACTTTTTCAAATATATAAGTTAAATATAGATATTTTGATATATATCAATTGTTGAACACCCTTGATATCACTCGCCCATATTCTAAAAGTATGAACACCCTTGACAAAAATACTGGCTCCGCCATTGGACATGACTCATGAATACTTCCCACTTAGGTCCAGCTAGCATACATCTTCCTTCTTAGTAGCAAATTACTTGACTAAAAGGACTTTCTGAACCAACAGTAAATATTACAATGCTTACCGACTTACCATATCATGTATTATGCAGGAACATAAGAAAAATTGTCCTGTCTTTCTTTTTAATATACCAGAAGGTCAAAAGCTATGCATCAAATATCATGTTGTTGTGAATAAAAACTAAGTTCTATAAAATTTGAAGAAAATTGTCTTGGTTGTGATGTTACTCCCAGCCTCAGTTATACCTATTTATTTTTTTATTTGAATCAGCCCCGAATAGGCCCCTAGAACTGGTTTAGTGCTTCCAGTCCCAGGAGCTATGAGCTGGCTCAACCCTATGAAGATGTGGGATCAATTCCTTAGCTAGGGATCCAGGTAGGGATGGTCCCACATCCAATTGGGCTGGCTCGGTGAGCAAGCAAAGCCGTGTGCAAGAATTATATCAATTTCTTAGATAAAGTAGGATATATAAATGAAAAACAACCTCAAACTATAAGCCCCTATCGGTTGCCTGGTTTCCATCTTTTTCCTTATTTCCTCCTCATCTCAAAGAAGTTTTTCATTACGTTCAATTTGCTACTTTTATTGCCTTGGTAAAGGAAATGTTATATGCTTATTCTTTCACATAATTGTGATAAATGCTTTCTTGTTAGGATTTATACCATTATGACAACAGTATTTCCTGTTCTGTTCTTGCTACAGGCGTGAAGTGATAGTTACTTCATCTGTTTTGACATGTGAAGTAGTCAAGGTAAATACCTTTTTCTCTGCGTTGTATTTTACTCCATGGTTGCACATATTTACTTGCATTTACCTTCCAACTTTTCAGGTTATTTGTGCTATTGTTCTCATGGCAAAAGAAGGCACTTTGAAGAAAATTTACCGGGAGTGGACCTTATTTGGCTCTTTGACTGCATCTGGACTACCTGCTGCTATCTATGCACTACAAAACAGCTTACTGCAGATCTCATATAAAAATCTTGATTCACTCACGTTTTCAATCTTGAACCAGACAAAACTGTTCTTCACAGCCTTGTTTACTTACATAATTTTGAGGTATGCTTTTGTTGGTGACCGTGCAAGCTAGTATGTTGATTGGAAATGTTTTCTATCCGTTGACAGTACTGATCGTTAACACTTTGTCTTAGACTTGCTTACAAAAGAATATCAACCAAGTGCATGTTTTGGTTACCTTTGGCAACCATATTAGTGCTTAGGTGGATAGGGTCATTTAACAAGGATAAGGGATTTGCGAGCAATAGGTCACAAGTTTGAGTCTTGAAATCAACCATTGACACTTGTGTCAAGGTAGACTGTCTACATTATACCCCCTCCCCTTGGGAAGCTGTCTTCCACGGACCCTGTCTGAACGTTGGATGCTTCATGCACTGGACTGCTCATTATTCTATCCCACATTTGGTAGAATATTAACTTCTGGGATTAGCTATCTCAAATTATTATTTTTATACCACATTCTATATGGGACACCTTCTCCAAACTTTTCACTAAAAGACTTTTAAGAAAACCAAAGTTAGAATTGAAGATTAAAATTTATCCAAGCTATCTAGTTTAAACCAACCACATGATTTATATCATACCCGTATATCCCATTTTTAGTCCAATCACCCAAACATCTACCAATAAAAGTATTTCCACTAAATAATCTTGTCATTACATGATCCCCATATTATAGTCCTGATATAACTTTTTTGCAAACCAAATGACCCCTTAGTATTTCAGATGGTGCCGACCTAATATGGTAACATTTATTAGATCATGGTTGTCAAACAGATCTGGTAAACTATGTTTTCGTAACAACTTTTCTCCTACGTCGTTCTCTGTTTTCATACAAGCTGTTCAACTTCATCTGATTCATTTAGCTGGTTAGTTGCAAATTTTCTAATTTAAATTAATCTTTTGTGACATTCGAGATCTCTGTGGTACAACCATCTCTTGTTTTTAATTTTAATTCTCCAAACAATTTAGCAATGAACAGTTTGTAGCTGCAATATCCTGCAAGTGTTCTTGTTAGTTGCACTAATTGTGTATCAGGTGATTTCTGAGAGCCTTGTTGCCCCCAAAATCCTTTCCTTTTTTCCTCAGGCAGAAGCAATCCACTCAACAAATTGGGGCTCTTTTCTTGTTAATCATGGCAGCCGTCCTTTTAAGTGTTGGTGAAGGTTCCAGCAAAGCTTCCAGTAGTAGTAACCCTGATGAGATCTTATTCTATGGAATTGTACCAGTTTTGGTTGCATCTGTGCTTTCTGGTATGGCATCTGCCTTGTGTCAATGGGCATCTCAGGTAAGTAAGCATTGTTATTTTATGAAAAGGGCTTTTGTATTTCCTCCATTTTGATATGCTTCTCGTCTATTTCAGGTTAAGAAACACTCATCTTACCTGATGACTGTTGAGATGTCCATAATTGGGAGTCTTTGCTTGGTGAGTAGTACTTCCAAGTCTCCAGATGGAGAAGCTATTAGACAGCATGGATTCTTCTATGGGTGGACTGCATTAACTTTGGTAAATCAGCTTTGTCAATATGCAGTTTTTTTCTATATTTTATATCATGGAACCTTGTTAAATTGGTTTTGCAAGCACTTAAAATGTCCAGAAACAGGTACCGCCATGAATATGAAGGCTTCCTGAAAAAGTGAAAAAACTTTTTAGTTCCCTATTTGGGGATATCTTCCCGACGAGTTGTTGTATGCATCTTATTCCTCTGGTTAGATCCAACTATCATGTTTAATTTGTATTGTTAAGGATAAAAAAATGTTCCATTAGTTAGTCATTTACATAATTTTTGTTTATAAAAAAAATCAAGATGAACTGGAACGATTAAAAAGATCAAGCTGACCTGGATTCATTTTTGGTTTTTTGTTTATTTTGGAAAAGAGAGATCTATCTAGGTAAAACTCATGATAATGTGATACCTCAACTTCTTTTGTTCCAGATTCCTGTTGTTTTAAATGCCGTTGGTGGAATTCTCGTGGGTCTTGTGACTTCATATGCTGGTGGTGTTAGGAAGGTAAGTGGTTACTAAACTTCTTATGCTTTACAAGCTGTGCAGAAATTGAATGGGCTTGAAATTTCTCTTTTTTTCTTTTTGCTGTTCTGTTATAGCTTTGCCTTCATGTGCCTTAACCCTTGATTTATTTGAGGCATTTGTCGCTCTGTATGGTCTATTTTGCCTGGCCTAAAATAAGACAAGTTCATATTAATTTTGTGCTGCTGCAAATCATCACTTCCCCTTTCCTCCATATATCCTGTCTTCTTAAAAGAGTGCTGTACTTTTTGTAAATGTTCCATTACCCTACTTTTTCTTGTCAATCTTATTTCTTAATGCTTGTCTTAAATTGTGCGCAGGGATTTGTCATTGTTTCTGCGCTTCTTGTCACTGCTCTGCTCCAGTTCATCTTTGATGGAAAACCTCCTTCGCCATACTGCCTTGTGGCACTTCCATTGGTTATGATTAGCATAAGCATATACCAGAAATACCCATATCGTGTTAAGAAGAAGCAAATGTGAATCTTGAATACACCATATTATGACTTCATTAATATTTACGAACATTTGGCAAAATGCACAATTTCTACTCATCCAACAGGAAAAGAGTGCTTAGAGTTGATAGGTACTTTTAGAGGAGTTCAACTCTACCTCAGAACTGGAACATTTGGGTAAAAGTCTGTTGCTTTACTCGTAGATATATCTGCATTTGATTTATATGGATATCATCAGCATGATTCCGCGTTTAGTATAGAGAATTGGATGAATCTCTGGCTGGAAAATCCTTCTATATGTGCAATCAGCCTTTCTGAGAAGTTAGAAAGATAAGTGGTGCGTGGATTACCAGCTAACTGTTTGGCGCCGCGAGATGGAGTTTAGTTTGAGCTTGAATTCGTGTGTACAAAGAAAGATGCCTTCCTATTATATCATCTTCTCATGTTATATTTGTTATGCTATTTAGATAGACTGTTAACAGTTGATACCTATTGAATGAAAAAACTGTGGAAAATTCACTGTTTACTTCCTTTATGTGAATTTCTAATTCCCTTCTGCCCATCTTATTTACTGTGGAAGCTGAATTTGGAAAGCTCATCATCTAAATGTAGTTCATTTTTTCTTTTTTGGGTTTCCACCTGGTGTTCGATACCCGTCCAAAGACGACTAAATCTGGATTGTGTTCCGTCTAATACAACTCCTCCCGTTTTATGTAATGGTAAAATGTACCATAGAAGATACTAATTGTGATATGAAATAGGAAGGTTGCTGTATATTGTAATTCAATTTCTCTTTTTGCTTTACACAAACCACTATACATAATCAATATTGCACATTTTTTACCAGCAGGATAGATGTGACAATCTGTATTCCTCGAACTATTCAAAAATGTCAACGAGTGTGTGTGAGACAGGTGTGAGAACATTTTTGATGAGTCTGAGCAACATAGGTTACAAGTAAGTGTTTTGCACCTAAGATATGGATTGTGTTCTGCGACTTGGTTTAACTCTGTGCTCGCCTTCTTGAGTGTCATCCTCGACGATTCTTCTAATGAAAAGAGCAGATTTTTTCACCTTCCTCCATCCAGATGTCCATGAACTTCTATGCTTCTTGTTTGTCTTTTCGTATTCTTGTTGCAGGTCAGAGTAGTCCCTTTGAAGCTCTTCCATATGCATCTTCACTTTTTCGAGTTCTTCTCTAAGGGACTTCACCTCATTCTTCGTCGATGACCAGCCATTTTCCTTGTCCGAGTTATCATCACTCACTGTAATATCCTTACCTTGTATTGCACCCCTCATCTTCACTTGCTCCGACAGCAAAACCTGCATTACTCTCTTCGAAATTCATAAGTACATCAGCAAGTCTTTTAAAACCTATGACGCTCGGACTCACTAAAAATGTTGCCTCACCATGTCAAATCCTCCAAAAATGCGTTACTTTTGGAGGATCCAACATGTCTCTTTGGGAAGGTAGATTTTACCTGGATGATAATTCGCATAGGCAACCTTTCGTTTTGTGCAGCGTGCATGCATCCATCAAGTGACAATTTTCCGCAGTCCATGCTCTTGCATAGCCTTCGTCGGTCATGTTCAGACAGTGAAGGATGATTCTGTAGACGATATTAAGCTTCATTGTACTTTACTTTTTTCGATTGCAGAATCAAAATAAAGTGCTAGATGGTTTGGTTGCAGAAGCTAAAATAACCTTAAGGTATGTATCAATAGCTCTGTAGAGTCCATCATGACATGTTCGAGCATGTCGAGGCAAAGATTCAGCTAAAACTCGGAACTTAGTGATAGATACATTGGGATCTCTCGCGATTTCTGCTAGGTAGCTGTCAAACAGTTTACTGATATTCAATGTCGTCGACTTCAGTTCTTGTTGATGCAAGTTTTGCTGTTCATACATCAGGAAATAATCCAAAATCCTCTGCACCACATCTATGTTATGGATAGTCTCTTCTTCATTTGAACTGTATTTAATGGAACTGGTTAAGAGCAGTGTTATCAAAGACGAAAAGAACAAAAAACTCTGTCCATTGCAGCTTTACACGCAAATAAAATGTGGGCTTCTGAATCATGTGGTCTTAAACATGCCACGTTAATAGTTAGAGTTAAAGAGTTTTCAAAAAAAGGAAGGACAAATCCTTTTTGAAACAGACTCAAAAGGAAAGTAAGATAAACAAACTGAAATGGAGGGAGTATAATGGATAAATGAATTGAAAAAAAGCCTTAAAGCCTTGATGATGACAGTGAAGCACCCTCTAAGCGATGGCGAAGTGCTCAACATGTTTCGTGCCTCGCTTCAGGGCTGAAGCACAGAGTTTTCATAGTTTGATGAAAATTGAAACTTGAAACCTGAGAGTGATAGAAACTTACTCAATGGTTTGTTCACCTACTGTATACATAGGTATCAAGAGGTCGTTCGTTGTGGCGTTTTCAAGCACCATCCCAATCCTTTTCTCGAGTTCGGAAATCAGTGCTGGTGATGCAGCATACACAAATGACAACTTTAACAACCTTAAAAGGAACTTGCAAGAAACAGTTTCCTTCTGAGGAGGTAATATACTGATTAAGCTCTCTATAATTGTTCTGTGTTCCTTATTCTGTCCAATGCTCATTTCCCCTATCCTCCCACTCGTGATGCTCCACTGCGAATCGTTCCTTCCTCTTGTCTCGCCATACATGCTAGGCAACCACTTCTCCCCGTAGTTCATTATACACGAACCGATGATCTCAGGTTTGATCCCTTTTACCTTCACTGCTGTAATGATTCTCAAGAAGAAATCAATACGGAGAGTGGAAACATCATCAAACCACCAGGTTCCTTCGTTCGTTATGATTTCCCTTGCTGTTGAATTTTCTCTAAAGATCTTCCAGGCAATTGAGTCACAACACCTTCTCACAATCTGTAAATTTTCAGCCCACGGAGAGAGCGTTTCACATGATTTTAGGACCGCGATTGTGTCATTCCACGATGAAAGGGCTACAAATGTGAAGAAAGCTTCCGTTTTCGAGATCAAATTTCCTTCTTCCATTGCTTCTGTCATTTCTAAAAATTCTGATCCACTTCTCAGTGCTGCTACATTTGCTGGATTCAGGCTTATTGGCAAGCCATAACAGAATTTCAGAATTGTCTCAAAAGTTTCTGATCCACCTGGAAACTTTTCAAGCTTGATGTCATAGCCTAAATGTGAATTTTGAGGCTCATGAAGATCAATTTGATTTAGGTAGCCACACCTTGCAACAAGTGGATACTGTTTCAAGATTTAAAACAAAACTTGAAGTAACTTCTCATTGATCATTACAACAACAACAACAACAACAGTGAAATTCTACAAGTACGGTTTGAGAAGGGTAGAGTATACGCAGACCGTTTCCTTAACCCATGGAGGTAGAGTAGGTTTCTGAAGGATCACCCTCGGCTCAAGTGCAACAAATCAAAGTAGTTATGAAAAGGAAAAACGACAGTGAAGAAAACATAGCAACTAACAAGGAAAGCAATGCAGAACATTCAAAAAAGGATCAGTAATAACAACAAAATAGTGCAATAATCGAAACACAATAAACAACAGATGATTGTACATATCTAAAGCAAGAAACTACAAGAATAAGATTAATACTATGACAGACATCTCCTTACACAATATCGAAAGCTATGTAATACTCGCTTCGTTTAAATTTAATTGTCATAGTTTTACTAGGTGCGGGTCAAAAAATAAGAATTTTTTTTTAACATCTTGCTTGTGATCTTACATTGAAGTTAAAAATCTTGTGATTTTAAATATGTCAGATAGATGTTGGAATTAGAGATTTGTCGAATATCGAAAGAGACATGTTTTTTAAATAGACTAAAGAAAAAGTAAGACACTTAAATCGAAATGGAGAGAGTAGCTAACATCAGATTATCATATTAGCGCCCTCGTATAATTTTTGACTGTAAATAAATTTTATACTATCAATATATTTTAGCCAGTTGTAACATGTAACTTATTATCTATTACACAATATTAATTTCAACTTCATAAATTTTATTTTCGATTTTCAATTTATCAATTATAACAAGGAATTAGTAATGTACAGCATTAAATTTCTTAGTTCATACTTTAGTAACTGTAATAAGAGGACATAAAAAGAAGCAAAACAGAGGAAACTGTATTTTCTTGCATAGAACTTTGGATAAATAATTCTTGTATACTACTTTGTGTAGAATCACTACTAAAAAATGTAAATTTTCGAGGGACTTTTCATCGAAAATTCCATATTTTTGGCGGTCTTTTTGACATGAATACGAATCAGAAATTCACGTTTTTTTAGTAGCGAACGTCCAAGGTCATTTACTTACCTTGTGAACATAGAAGGTGATGTCTTCAACTCTAATTGATATATCACTTGGAAGCTGAGAAGTGGCAAACCTGCATAACATTGAATCAAAATTTTAAACTACTAGGTGATTTTTTTTCATCTATCTATGTTTCATCGAGCAGAATTATCTCGTATTTATATTGATGAAAAATAATATGTCTTTGGTGAAAGTAGTCGAGGTCAGTGGAGGAGCCACATAGGTATTAAGGGGTTAACCTTCGGCGAAAAATTATACTATTTATATATGGTAAAAATATTTTTCTTTTATGTATATATAATAAATGTCGAACCCCCTTCGGTTAGTTCATGTGTCTACTATTTAAAATTTTGAATCCCTTATAGAAAATTCTGGCTCCGCCACTGGTCGAGGTGAACGTAAGCTAACTCAAACACCATCTTTTGTTGCTCGGATATTTGAAAAATGTCGTCGGATGTGTGTCGAATCATCCAATAGTAGTAATTCTTTTTGAAAATTCAACACAAATACAATATTTTTAAAGAGCCCGAGCAACATATATACTAATACGTCAAGAATTACCTCTCACCTATACTGGCAAAAGGTAACATGTATCCAACGAAAGTCAAATTGAGCACCTAAGTTGACCCAGACATCACCATTGAAACCTATACTGCTCGGACTCTTCAGATATGTAGTCTAGATTCACGTCAGATCCTCGAGAAATAATGCATTTCTAGAGGATCCAACACAAGTCCAACAAGTAGAATATAATATACCTAGTGAAATTCCACAAGTGAAGTCTGGAAAATGACAGAGTGTACACAAACCTTAACCTTACCTCGTGTAAGCAGAGACTAGATAGACTGTTTTTGAAGGACAACATTTTTGAAGAGTCCGAGCAACATAATTGAGAACAAAAAAGAAAGTTGAATTGAAATTATTGCTTGTGATGTTTAGAGTTATTACCATGATTTTTCTTTCTTGACAAAGCCATCAGCAATTGCATTGAGCATAGGTGGGACAACTATACTTTGATCATGAATTTGGTGACTTTCATCATCTCCAATGTTCTCTTGCCCCTCAAGAATCAACTTTTGCATTATGAATTGCCTTTAGCCTATAGTCTATACTAAAAGTCATGAAAGAAAATCCATCACATTACAAGGAATATGACTATATATCTGTAAGAGGCAAGAGAATTTTGCGGGTTCGACTGAATTTATTGCTTCCAACTCGAACTATATATAGATATGTAAATAGTACTAGCAATGGAAGAATCGAAATTTTCACTAACGAAATCAAAACATAATTAAATTAATTTTTTGAGAAAAGAGGGTCCGGATGAACCCCCTGTGTTCCCCTGGCTCTGCCACTGTGTATAAAAGAATTTGAAGTGTATACACTTAATAAGAGGGACCATTTGGACAATGAAACCTTTTTAAAAAAATATTACTCCCATCATTTAAAAAAGAATAACCTAGTTTGACTTGACATGAATTTTAAAAAAAATAACGAAGACTTTTTGATTTTGTAGTTGTAAATTGAAGTTATGTCAAATGTACCAATATGTCCTTTAACTTTGTGGCCTTAAACATATGCCACGTGAAAAATTGAAACTAACATGTTGCCAAAAAAGGAAAGAGATCATTCTTTTTTAAACAGACTAAAATACAAAGTAGGTCATTCTTTTTGAAACGGAGGGAAGAATGATTTTTCGAAGATGAGTTTTTAAAATTTGAAAAACTATTGAAATGTTTTTTTCCCGTCCACAAAATTCAACCCTTTTTACAAGCGAAATACATATCTAAACACAATTTCAATTTCAAAAACTTATAATTTTAAACTCGTTAACTTTTAATCTTGAATTCACCTGTGTTTAGGAGGGACAACATTGAATAAATGTGAGAATGGAGTTTGTGGCTATAAGTAGAATGTAATTAAGTTGGTGGGGTGGCTATATTTAATTCAATTTGATGTTATAGGGTCATAAATATTGCTGGTGTTCTTAGTTGGGGACAATTCAGTAACATCTGGGAGGACCAAAAAAAAGAATATTTTATGACAGGTCTAAATTCAAATAATACCACGTAAATATTTATTTGACCAATTGATCATTTTGTGGCTATAAAGAAAAAGAGATTCTTTGCTAAACAATAATTGTAGAAAGATATGTATGTACCTTCTCATTTACTTCCTTCGTCCTCCGTCCTGTTTTAATTGTCTTTCATAAGATTTTGTACGATCATTAAGTAAAATTTAATTAGAAGTATTGTTTGATTAATATATTCCTTATAAATAATTAAAGTTCGTAAAATTTGTAAAAAATATCGACTAATTCGTAGGCGAGGGCGCAACCATGACATATTTGCTTACTTGAACATAATTTCTTTCCACGAAAAGAAAGAGAAATGGTTCATTTCACAAAATAAAAAGTTTATTTATATATGTGTCTCTTAACTCTAGAATAATTAATGATAACAGCAAAGTTGAAAAAAGATAATTAATTTTCTCATGATTATCTAAATTGACAACTATTTTTGATATGCTTGACAATTAAAATGGAACGGGGGAATAATAGAATGTCACCTAATGGTTATCGAGGTGTGATGAAAATCACAAGATACTATTCCCACAGTTCCATATTAATCGATCATTTTTCTTTTTGCATGCATATTAAAAAAATCATAAATGAGAAGACAATTTTACTAATTTATTCTTTGAAAAGCTTCTTGAAAATTTTACAAACAATTGTGAACATTTTCAAAAGGAATTAATTACAAGGGTAATATAGAAAATATTTAATAAGTATTTTTTTATTTAATAAGATAGACAACTAATATAGGACAACTATTTTTAGAAAGATGATCACCTAATATTGGATAAAGGAAATAGAAATTAAATTTTAGCGGAGGTAAAAACAATGTGGCTTCTTTTTATTAGTTTTAATAATTCGATACTTATATTAGCAGAGATTTCATTGATACATGAGTGCTTCAATGAAATTGGTGACTTAAGGTCAATTATTATAAGACTTAAAATTTTATCGTAATTAAAATCTATGCAGTATTGCAACATAAAAGAAGTTCTCAACACTTTGGTCTAATGATAAAAAGCGCATTGTATGTGTGTTTGGATTAGACACGCATCATTATTTCTATTTTTGTTATAGTCAAAAATATAATATTTGAGTGGAGAAGAATATACGAGCAGGCGAATTATTATCCATCAAATATTAAAACTTGTGTTACTTATCCTCATAGATTTATTGATAAGTTAAAAAAAAATAAGACACATAAAAACTTGATCAATGATGTATTAATAACGAATTACTATTATTAATAATAGTTACATGTATTATATGCTTATATATTCATAATATTGCACTTTATATTTATTGGACATTTAATATTTGGAGATTAAGATAATGACTTCATTTAGTAACAAGTGAGTTTCGTTTAAATGATTGAACATCTTCACTATTAACTAATAGATTGAGAATTCAAGTTGGTGAAAGAAAAAAAACCCCTTCATTCATCTTACCTTTGAACTGCTCTAATCGAATAGTAAAAATATACAAATAACTGGTCCGACCATCACTATTATAAAAAAAAAACATGATTTTCTTGTACTTGACTAAATCCAAAAGATAAAATCCATTGTACTGTCTGGGGATTGTGACAACACCAAATATGTGAATGTAATTAGAGCTTATTGTAAATTAGTGGACCTAAGTTGTCAATATTGTTGGCACAGAGGATCTATCAAGTAAATGTAGGAACTCTTATTGGCATCAGTTTAATTATTTATTTATGAAAAAATATCTAATTACAGTATTTTATTTATCATATCTTTTTTATTATTTTTATCTATTTTCAAAAATTTCTTCTTTCCATCCGGATATATTGATTTAGTAATCTGGATACATTAATTCGGTAATTTGGATATATTAATTTTGATTCTTAAATTATCTTTATGTTTAATTTATCATGTTTTAAATGTTATATGATGATACTTAAAACTCTAATTTTTGTATCTGAAAATGAATTAAAGTATCCGAATTGCCATGTTTTTTAAGGGATTTCTGTAAATTGAAAAAGAATAGGAAAAAATGGTAATTAACTCTTTACACTAATACAGGGTGTATTAATTAATACATTGATTAGTTATACACAAACATAAAATCCTATCAAACATGGTATTAAATAATATCACACCTAATGCATGAATTATTTTGTCTAATACCTCCGACCAAACGATCCCTATGTGATTTATGTAAACCCACCTTTATTTATCCGGTGTTTAACACAAGATATTATTACAAGTCTACTATAAGAAATTTCGACTTATTTTAACATATTTCCAAAGTTTTTCTTTTCCTGTCACATCTTTTGTCCAATCAAATATCCCCAAGTAAATTAAGACGAAGGAAATAACAAAATTGTACTTCATTCGTATGTCTTAATTTATATGGTGTTCTTCTCTCTTTAGTCAATTATTAAGGAAAAAAGACATCTTATTACATTTTTATTTTTAATAACCGTGGTGTCTGAGCCAACTTACACGCACATAGACTAATTCTACATGATACCTGCCATCTCCCATCAACTACAAGTACTAGGTAATTTGTCCAACAAAATTATGACAAATGAAAAGAAATCATCCAGTAGTATTTTGTCTATGTTAGGATTTAAACACGATACCCTTTCTATATTTAACAATAACTAAACTTTGAAAGTTTTATTTTATTCTTAATTATGAGAAGGTTCATAGTCACACAAAAATTCTACAACTTATTTTAGTCTACAAGTTTTTAAAAAATTTCTTTCATTTGTAAATTTTGTAACAATTCAAATATCATCACATAAATTGAGACGAAAAAATAGTATTTAACTTTAAAATACAATGTATGGTACAACCTCTAGAGTTTGTACATGGAAAAATTATTATTTGATTCATACTAGCCTTCTTTAACAAAGTTTAATGGGCTCTTGGGCTGGAAGACTATGGATGAGTTCATTTGGTATAAATCCAACTAAATAGATTAGCCCAATTAGACTTTTACTTAAGTCCATTTAATATGATTTAAAAGGAGGAAACCATAAAGGAAAATTACGTGGATAAATAAACATATACTAGTTAATTAGCTAATATAGCTATAGTCTAGCTATAATTACAGTTAGAGTTTTGTTTAGTTTGAGCGATTTATACAAACGTTGTGCGCGATTATACAAAAACCGTGAGCGAATCAAATTATATAGCGAAATGTACAAACACTGTGAATTGTATAGCAAATTATACAATTGTTGTGCATGAATTGTATAGTGAAATATATAAACTATATACAAAAATTGTGATTTATATAGTGAATTATACAAATGTTACGCGAATTAGACAAACGCTACTATAATTATAATTACGAAATGTAATTATCCAAACTATAGCTATGGAACATAATTAGGCTATTTGCCATTTATGAAATTTGAATTACGCGGATAAGCAAACATATACTAGTTAATTAGCTAACATAGTTATAGTTTGAATTAATTACGGTTCGCGGCAAACATCTAGCTGTAATTATAGTTAGAGATTTGAATAATTCGCACGATTTATACAGACACTGTGCACGATTATACAAAAGTTGTGCGCGAATCAAATTGTATAGCGAAATATACAAACGCTGTGAATTGTATAGCGAATTATACAAACGTTGTGCATGAATTGTATAGAGAAATATATAAACGCTATAAAAAAATTGCGATTTATATAACAAATTATACAAATGTTGCGCGAATTATACAAACGCCACTATAATTAACGAAATGTAATTATCCAAACTATAACTATGGAGCATAATTAGGCTATTTGCCATTTATGAAATTTGAATTACGCGGATAAGAAAACATATACTAGTTAATTAGCTAACATAGTTATAGTTCGAATTAATTACGGTTCGCGGCAAACACCTAGCTGTAATTACAGTTAGAGTTTTTTATAATTTTTGCTATTTATACAGACACTCTGCGTGATTATACAAAAGTTATGCGCGAATCAAATTGTATAGCGAAATATACAAACAATGTGAATTGTATAGAGAATTATGCAAACGTTGTGCATGAATTGTATAGCGAAATATATAACGATATACAATAATTGTGATTTGTATAATGAATTATACAAATATATACAAATGTTGTGTGAATTATACAAACGCTAATATAACTATAGTTACGAAATGTAACTACCCAAACTATATCTATGAAGCATAATTATACTTTATATGTTTGCCATTTATGAAATTTACTCATTCATAAACAATTATTATTTTTACAATTGATGAAACTCTATGACAATATCCTAGAATTCTACATATGGAATTTGAAATTCCAACACAATTAATCATTTTTCAAATTTCAAATTTATATGTTAAAAAGTGATTTGAATGTTTATGGAAAATCAATAATTTGAAAAAGTTAATTTTTTAAATTTAAAAATGTTAATCCTTAAATGCTAATTTTATAAACGAAGGTTAAAGTCATACTAATTTTATAAATCCTATATGCTTTTAGGATTAACATTCATTTAAAAAAAAAATATTTCTTTATCTTGGACCTTGCTATAGAAGAATTTTAAAGCATAGCCCATGAGGTAGTTTTTTCAAATGCTGCCTCTTAATAAAAGAAAGTTTTTCTATTCGATGTTCAATACTTGTTTAAAGTTTGATTAAATTTGAAGACGCACATTGCAGGGCTCATTCTGAGAATGACTCGGAGGGATCCAACCATCCTTCATCAAGTGAAGTCTTTGCATTCGATAAACGTAACATAAAACCTAAATTAAAGATGAAGCAAAGTGAATTTATCTAAAGTTCATATAATTTGAGATTTCAAAAAAGTTGATGATATAATTTGAAATTCATATAGTATAGTTTTCGTAATTATTAAGTTTAACTTTTTAAATATATTGATATTAGTTTGACTTTTGATGGTAGTTAGGCATATCTCTAATTGATTGATTAATAACCATGCAAAGTAATGCCTTGCATGTCTTTTAGAATTTTTTTTTTGAAAACAACTCTAAATTTGACGCGAATTATTAGTTTCATTCTCAAATTATTAATAATCTTAAAAATACTTCGCCATTTGGCTAACTAAACTAAAATACCCTCTTGATCTATTTCGATTCACCATATGACATGGTAAGTGATCTCAAACTCTTACAGGAGTATGAGTATCTTAATAAAAAATCGAGACAAGTATTGAAAATATCTCTAAACTTGACGAGAATTTAGGGATGTATTCTACTTATGTTGCAAGATCAGAGTGTATTTAAGTTCATTTAGTCAAGTACAAAGATATTTTTAAGTTTGTCAATAGTTCAGAGATAAAACTAATAATTCACACCAAATTGCATTTTGATTTGCTAAATAATTTACTTTTAACTTTCATTTATAGTAGAGATTAATTATGTCATCGTCAAAAAATTGACACATATTTTGTCTATATTTAATAAACTCAGCTAATATACTATCATTACAAAATTAAAAATTGAAAAAAAGAAAAAAGGTCCAAAAAATGTCTTTATATGATTGCAAAATTATTATCCAAAATTACTCTTTTTTTTTTTTGGTGAAGAGAAGAGAAATTATATTACTTAAATATAAATCAATACAAAGGAGTGACCGATGTTGCCATGTTCGGGGGAGAGGGGTTGGTGCTAGGACTATTATACATTCCCATTGACTTTTTTTCTCTTACAAAAAAAAGTTTCACCTTTATCTGCTTCAAATTTTTTCAGTACAAATACTGGTGAAACATTCAAACACAAAAAAAATAATTTATTTGTTAGTGTTGCTCCCTCTTTAGCTAGTGCATCTGTCACCCGATTTACTTCCCTGTAGCTATTTCGGATTGGAGAATTCCCCAATCTCATGAGCAACTCCCTGCAATCAAAGATAGTATAGGAGGGGGTGGTCGTGTTTAATGTAGTTTTTGAGTTCTTCTGAGTGGATATTAATTTCCAGAGGGGAGAGTTCACGTGTTGCTGCTATTTTTAGCCCATGTATAGGGGCCAGTAATTCCGCTTTTATATGGTCTCCTGTTTGTTGGTTGCTCATATACCCTACTATCCAATCACCGAGTGTATTTCTGATAACTCCACCCGTTCCGCTTTTTTTTGTGCTCCTTTTGAAAGCTCCATCGCTGTTAAGTTTGTAGCCTATTTCGGGGGGATCCCATTTTATATGGGTGAAACCCATTGTGGCTTTTAGAGGTATTTTCCTGCGAGGGTTAGGTATTTTATTGCTTGGAAGAGAATTCTCCTTATGGACATGTTGTTTCCGAGGCTTCGATGGGTGTTCTCGTTTCTTTGGAGCCAAATACCCCATAGAAAAAAAAAAAGGAAAGACTTCTTTCCAGGAAAAAAGACTAGTGGTGAGTGATATGTTTAGACCTTGGATATGTTTTATCCAGTTGTTTTGGTGGTTGTTGGAGAGGTATTCTATAGCCTGGATACTTTGGAGGGCTCTCCAAAGTTTTTTGGTGTTGTTGCAATTCATGAATATGTGATGGATTGTCTCGGTTTCCTGGCATAGGTGGCATAAATCATCTGTGGTTATACCTAGGTTGTGAAGGTAGTTGCGAGTTGGCATAACCATATGAAAAAATATATTTTGTTGGGGCAGTTAAGTCTCCAGATCCAAATGTTTGTTATCTGGCTTATAATATCCCAGGGAAGTTCCGAAGGGATACGTTGGAGGTTAATCCTATTTTTTGACACAATGTCTCCTACTTTTGTGGAAATGTCTTCGATCCTGAGGGGTCCTTGGATTAGCTCTCTGGTCGTTTTCCCATTATCTAGCCATCTATCGAACCAAAAGGAGGCTGACATTCCATTACCTAAGACCCATATTATGCCTTTCTGACAGATATTTTACCCTAATATTACATCTTTCCAAAGTTTGCTATGGTGGTTGAATGCTTTTTCGTGGTTGTCTATTTTTTTTTTAGTTGTGTATTTGTGGAGTAGGACGGAGGCCCAGGGTGTGTTTGGGTTGCTCGAGGCTCTCCAGGCCAGTTTGGCTAGTAACGCAGAGTTCTTAACATTTGATTTTAGTAGGTCGAGTCCATCATTATTTTTGCTCAGTGTTAGTGTATCCCATCTTACTAGGTGAAGCTTCCTTTTATCCTTTGTCGATCCCCAAAGGAAGCTCCGTTATAGTTGATTCATTCTTTTAGTGATGGTCAAGGGTAGTTTGGTGATTTGCATAATGTGAGTTGGGATGTTATTCAGGCAAGCTTTGACCAATGTTGTTCGTCCCGCTATGTTGAGGAATTTTGTTTTTCATCCCGCTAGTTTCTTTCTTATGTTATCGATGAGGAATTTGGTAGGTATGGATGTGATTACGTTCGTTTGATATGGAAAACCCTAGGTATTTACCCAAGTGATTTCCGTTCTTGATCTTGAGTTCTTGGGATAATTATGTCCTCAGGTTTTCAAGGCAATTGTTGGAGAAAATTAATTTTGATTTGTTATTATTTATTGTTTGCCCCGATTCCTCATAGAAACTGCACATTACTTTCTTAATGCAGTCGCAATTTTGGGGGGATGCTTTGCTCAATAGTATTATGTCGTCTGCGAAGAATAGATGAGAGAATTTCGGGCCTTTGTTCGATATTTTGATTGGATTTTAATTTTTATGGGTTACTTCCAGTTCTATTTTTCTTGAGAGGACTTCCATACACATAATGAATAGGTAGGGTGACAGAGGGTCCCCTTGTCGAATTTCCCTCGGGGGTTCGAAGAACTCCGTCCTGGTTCCGTTTATCAAGATGTTGATTGGGCTCGTTGTGATACAGGACATTATTAGTTTGATGATATTCGTGGGGAGTTTAAAGTATAGGAGGGTTTCGTGAATGAAGGATCATTCAATTTTGTCAAAAGTTTTTTTCAAAACCAATTTTAAAATCATGTTAGCGCATTTGCCTTTTATTTTTTTGAAGTGAGATTATTTCCTGGACAATGATGGCATTGTCAGAGGCTTGTATGATCAAAATGCTATAGGTTTGGTGTCTTTTAGACTATGAACCAAACTTAGATCGATAAAATTTAACTTACAGAATTATTGGTGAAATATTAAATTTTTATGAATCAAAAATTCTTTATTGTAAGTTAGAGATTCTACCAATTACATTTTAATCCTTATTTTTGTTGTTCAACGCGGTTTTGCACCAATAGGCCATGCGCGTGCTGGTTATTCATGAGAGCTCTAGAGACTAGGCCAAAGTCTCATAGGATCGACTTCACTCCACTTCTCATATAGGTGAATTCATTAAGCGTATACTGCTCTAAATATACCATCCTTAAGGAGTATGAATTCATTAAGAGTTAATAACTCATCCCTCATAATTAGTAGCAGTTCAAGCACTCCCAGTTAGTGCGCAGTGTTAATATCGACTTGTTACTATCCATATGAACCTACTTCACGGGATCTCCAATCACATAGGTTGGGTTACCATCTTTATTGACAATCATATTGACCTTAAACCCATCTCTTTCGAGGTTTGAAGAATTACTTTTTTTTCCCACAGGTTTAGTCAGCGAATCGGCCGAATTCAGTTCTGACTTAACATAATCAATGAAAATTATTTCATCTTTCAGCAGCTGTTTAACGACATCATGTCTCAATTTCATGTGTCTACTCTTACAATTGTAAGATTTATTCTTCGCAATAACAATTGCGGCTTGACAATCACAATGTATAAACACAGGAGGCATCACATCCTTTATTAAAGGGATATTTGCTAAGAAATTTCTTAGCCACTCAGCCTCAGAACCAGCT
>JBCEWC010000867.1:0-48011 GCA_038996855.1 Solanum aculeatissimum | reverse complement strand
AATGACAAGGGTAAATTAGGAACTAAGTGTAAAATTATCTCTTGATTTCATAAATTGGACAAGTATTGTTGGACATCTTAAAATAGTATAGGGGTCAAGTAAAGATGGACAGAGGGAGTAAAAATTTAAAAGCAACGTTCCAAAGAAGTATTTAAAATGTTTAATTTCTCGAGCGGCATATATAATCTAATCAGGTAAGGGTGAATTAAGATAAATTTATGCGGATTAAAATGAATTAAATTAATAAATAATAAGTCATTAATTATTAATCCATCCAAAGGTGAGTTTTATTGAATGAATTAGATCAAAATGAGTTAAATAACAAGTCATAACTAATTTACCCAACTTGTAAAAATTTTAGGAGGTTCCCCATTTTGATTATCCCATTTAACTAATACTCAGTGTATTTATTTATTTATTTGGATGAATATCCAACATCATATAACTAACTTTCAAGCAAATTAAAAGTACATACTTTTTTTGTGTTTCTGTTTTTAAGTTTAGATGCACATACTTGAAATTATAACTATTTAACATGACATACGTGAAAAAACAAAAAACAAAGAGTGCTAATAGGATGTTAAATGAGTTTGTTAGATCTGTTGTTAATTGACCAATTGATGATTAAGGTTTATTCCTTTTGATTAAGCTAATTAACTAGTATATATTTCTTTATCCGTGTAATTTTTCCTATATAATAAAACGTCGACATATTTCGATTCATTTTGTTACTTCTATCGGGCCATGTCAACATTACAGGCCCACAAACTTGGTGTGGGTCTTTAGCCCAATTTCGTGTCACACTGAAACCCAAAGAAGAAACTGAAGACCCGCAGGTCCCTGCTGACTCGTATATTACTGCATTTGAAAGAGGAGGATTTTCATAAATAACTTAATCTTGAAACTTAATAGATCAAAATAGTTACAATTTAGATAATTATATTTCATAATTATAATTATAGTAGCTATTTGTATACGTATAATTCACAAGGGAGTTTATATAATTTGCAGATACGTTTGTACAATTGAGTTATTTTTGTATAAACTTGCAATGATAAATTTATACAAACACAAAGATCTGAACATTAAATAGTTGTACAAACTATATTATACAAAATTATAGTACTCAAAAGTTTTACAAAATTCACGAACTATAAATTTTGGCTTCGCCTGTGATTTGGGATTGATTTCATAGATGAGTTGGAGGATACACCCTAGCTATGAAAGGTAAACGAAGGTTCAGAAATACTCTCTCCGTTCACTTTTACTTGTTATTATTTTTCCTTATCGAGGTCAAACTATATGAACTTTGACCAATATTTTAAGATGTATTTTTTAATCATATTAATATGAGAAACATTGCAACTTATAACATTTTTCGTATAGTTTTTAACTATCTAAATTTTAGATTTCAAATATTAAATTTAGTTACTTTAATTTAGCTTTGAAGTTTTGTCAAGTTGACCTCGACAAGTGAAATAATAACAAGTAAAAGTAAATAGAGCAAATATTTATTTTAGAAATGACTCAACAATATATTCTTGAAGACTGTAAGTGGATAGTTGAGGTTCGCGCAACAATATATGTAAATGGGCAGGCATCTCAATCCCACCTAAAAAAGCAAAGGAATGTACTGTATGAGCTGGATTAAGAATAGGTGATGGAGACAGTTTCACAAGGAGCTAGCAACGACAATATATGGTGCTTTGATTTACTATACATGGCAAGCAAGGAACTGAAAAGTATATAGGGGACTAACTATTGATACAAAATGTATCACGATACAAATGCAGAAGGAAATACAAGTGAGGATAAATATGCATGCAAGATCGAGGAAAACAAAAAGATGTCAAGATTTGATTCAAAACATATGTAGTTAATATTCTGGTTAGCTTATGTTTGTCTGTTTTTTGGCAAGTGAATTTAGAGATCTAGATAAAGCTGAATAATCTTCCTAGAAGGGGATTCAAGTCACTTGATGCTCGTAGTTTATAATATGTTAAGATAATTTAGTTTATATGATAATATTCACAGATTATTGTCAAAAAAAGTTAATTTAAAAATTATTAAAATAACGGATAAAAATAAAAATTACATAGAGTAAAATGTTAGACAACTAAATTTGAAAATAACATTGTACAAACTTTATGAAAATGTCATAAATAGAGGGACCATAATTCCATCATGACTCCCACTTTCATTTTTTCCTGTCCACTAATCATCAACACGTACTGTTATATTATGAGGTTGCACAAACCAAAGCATACTCATCATTTTATTCAAACACTTAATTCCTTCTCAATTTTATTACCAAAAAATATGGAACTTCCTTCACAAATCAACTGTCATATTGTAGCAATGCCTTACCCAGGAAGAGGCCATATAAATCCTATGATGAATTTCTGTAAAATTATAGTCACAAAATATCCCAATACATTCATCACTTTCATTGTCACTCAAGAGTGGCATAGCTTAATCAGTTCCGACAAACTGCCGGAAAACATAAAATACGGCACAATCCCTAACGTTATTCCTTCCGAAATCGGTCGAGCTAAACATTTTGCTGGATTTGTGAGAGCTACTTTCACTAAAATGGAAGGTCCGGTTGAGGAATTGATTGATAAATTGACGATGGAACCGAGTGTTATAGTGTACGATACGTATTTAAGTTGGGTCGTCGGATTGGGGAATCGGAGGAATATTCCGGTGGCTTCTTTTTTTACTATGTCGGCGACTGTCTTCTCCATTTCTTCTCACATGGATCTTCTGGCTCAAAATGGGCATCTTAGAGCCGATTTGTCAGGTATTTAAGTTATATGTACTGATCGTAGATTCGATTAATATTTTAATTATTTGTAGACTGTAAAAAATTTGACTAGACCTCTATTGTTGAGGTCCAAAGTTGAAGTCGAGATTTAGAGTTTATATAGAAGTTATTGAATTTTAAATTTATAATTTTTACATATTGAAAAGTTATTAAATTCTATAATTTATACGTAGTAACTTTTTAATACAAGCAACAACAATAACAATATCAACGTAATTTCATCAATGGGATCTGAGGTGCGTGGAGTTTCTAATATACTATACTCTTTGAACAGGGGAATTGTTGGAAAAGTAATGTAGTTTCTCAAAAGGAAATATTTATTTTAAGTGTCTAAATTATTCATATGATTGTTTAATTTCTTTTTATTATAATGTTTAATATGTTAATTATTCTAATATATTTCTAAGGACTATTAAATGTTCTTAATTGTAACAAATTTGTTATCTGGACTTTATTCCTCTTAATTAGTCATTAATTAAAGTATTTTGCTTCTTCTTAATAATTAGTTTCTTTGGCTGGGTTTATATTATTCAACCTTTGTTAGATTCTGGCTCCTAGTTTTATACTAGAAGAGCTTGTTGAATCCTGGAGATATACCCATACAAACAACAACAACATACTCAGTGGAATTTCGCAAGTGGGATTTGGGGAGGGTAAAATGTACGCCGTCCTTACCACTACATTGTAGTTAGTGAGGCAATCCGGGGATACATCATACCGGGTGAAATATCCTTAAGGATAACGTATTTTGACATGCCTTAAGCTATTCCTTACAAGTGTTTGTAATCATGTATGTGTTTGTAATGATGTTCGTGATGAAGTGCTCGTGATGATATTCGTGTTCGTGAAGGTGAAGATGGAGTATTTTTCGTAAGAATTTTCAATAGTAACAACAACGAAAATAAATGGAAAACGGTATAGAATATAAAACAACAAAAATTATGTGATACAAACACATGTGACAACCAGTTGTTTAGCCAACAATGAAATTAATCTGTCATGCTAATTGCAGTCTGTTCTGCAAGAGGAAGCAATAGATTAGCAATTTCTATTTGTTTACAGATTTTTACTTCTACATAATTATCATTATCCATGACAGGAACAGTGCACGAACAAGTTGAATACATTCCTGGAATCTCTTCAATTCGCGTTTTAGATCTTCCTACACCATTTCATGGAAAGGGGCAAGAATTATTGGATGTAGTTAAGGAGATGTTCTCTACAGTTGCTAAAGCACAATATCTTTTGTTCACTTCAGTCTATGAGCTCGAATCTTCTGTTATCGATGCTCTAAAGCAAATATTCTCGATCCCTATCTATCCAATTGGTCCAGCAATACCTTACTTTACTCGCGAAAAAAATCCTTCCTCGACTACTTTTATCGATGAACCAGAGTACATTAAGTGGTTAAATGCTCATCCAAATGGTTCTGTTTTGTACATATCACAAGGGAGCTTCCTTTCTGTCTCGCGTGATGAACTGGATGAAATCGTGGCTGGTGTGTACGATAGTGGTGTTCGATTCTTTTGGGTGGCACGTGATGAAACAGTTCGATTTCAGAAAAATGGATGTAGTGCAGGGCTTGTTGTGCCCTGGTGTGACCAACTGAAGGTGTTGTCACATCCTTCGATTGGTGGATTTTGGTCTCACTGTGGATGGAATTCGACTAAAGAAGCAGCATTTTCAGGCCTTCCAATGCTAACTTTTCCAATATTCTGGGATCAATACACTAACAGCAAGCAGATTGTTGAAGATTGGAAGATTGGTTACAGGGTGAAAAAACATGGCCAATGTTCGATAACGAGGGAAGAGATCTCTGGACTGTTGAAATGGTTTATGGATTCTGGAAATGATGAAGTGATGGAAACGAGGCGAAGAGCGAAAGAAATACAGAAAATCTGTCAGTGTTCCATTGCAAATGGTGGATCCTCTGAAATTAACATTGAAGCTTTCATTAAGGATGTTTCGTGTCATAAATATAGTTGATGCAGTGCTATGTTGAACTTGTAAGTGAACATAGTATATGATTTATGTTCATGAGATTATTATATAAAAAGTAATTATAAATAACTTATCTAATTAATAAGTAGTTTATGATAAGTTGATAACCTATTACCATTAATACCAAGTATTCTAGTGGAATCTCACAGGTGGAGTTTGGGGAGAGTAAAATTTACGCAGATCTTATCACTATTTCATATAGATAGAGATGTTTTCGAAAGACTCTCAACTCAAAATTATCAGGCCCAAAAAGTAAAAGATACTAGATAATGAAAGAGAATTGACTGAAGCGAAAAACAAATGATAATATATAAATACAATAAAAGAAATAAATATGAGACGTACAATAATCAACATTAAATACAAAGACATAAGTACACGACTAATCCTGTTAATCTACTATACCGCAAATTAAATATCATTCTACCCTACCGACCTACCATAATAAATATGTTACTATAGTAAATTGAATTGTACTAATAAGTATTTGTCTGCTCTTTCTAGAGGACAGGAGTTGTGACAGTGAAAAATCAACTATGTCGGCTCCTTGTTGATTGCTCTTTATCTTTAAGAGAAAAGTCAATTTTGTGAGTCAAATAAAAAGAACAAAAAAAAAAAAAGTAAAATTCATATTATTTAATGATGATTAAATATTAGATTAGTGCTGGGTTTTAATAAACGTCAATTGGAAAATGATGTGATTTTTTCGAAAAGATACAATTTGAATAACATATTTTCATATTAAATGAGTTGTGATTTTTTTTAAGATAGTAACTTTTTTGATAAAGCATAATAAATACTTACTCATATTATTTTTATGTTGGCTATATATAATTAAAAGAACTTTTTATTTGATAAAGCACAATAAATACTTACTCACATTATTTTTATGTTGGCTATATATAATTAAAAGAATTTTTTGTTAACTATCTATTTTCTGATCGTCTATTTTTTTTCTTACATTTAAATATTCTTGTGTTATTTACTGTTGTTGAGTGAGTTTATTGTTCACCAAAATTTATGATATTGCTACACTGGTGAGTAGATCATTCCATTTTGAAAAGATATATTCCATCACATTGGTTACATCGAAGAGAATAGTTTCCTGAAGGATACATTGGAAATTCAATGAATTCTATTTTTATTCTATCCAAAAAAAAATTTGTTTTGTAAATGTTTTGTTGTTCTTTTGAATACAAATTGAATAACAAATAGTAATACACTTATATTCAAGACCCATACTTTATGTTTATTGATATGGTATAAAATTCGATACAATTAAGTTTCTTACAAAAATAATTTGAGAGAATTACCAAAGGATACGTCAGATTAAAGATTCTTGTTCAAGTTTTAAAAATTGAAATATTTCAAAATAGAATATTTTATTTCATAATTATAGGTTAATTAGAAGCTAGATGAAGTTAATGAATTTTGATATATAAAATTGTCGATTATCTTCTATTCTATATTTGAATGATTGTTGTGTATTATTTCATAATATATAATATTATATTATTTTTCTAAATACACTATTCAAATACATTGGAGTATCATTTTTCGTCATAACATAATGACACAAACCAATAGTTTTTTTTATAACAAGAGAAACTCATAACCGCTACCCTTTGTGTGTGCACAGGGTAAACCCACACTCCTATGCAATGGCTCACAAACCACATAGGAGAAGTGACCTGCGCTAGGTAAGTCCGGTGCGACGAGCTTAATCGAGAAGACAAACTCTTTACTTTCGCTTGCAAGAGATTTTGAACAATAATTGAAGAATAAACTTAAAAAAGCACATGACAGAACTACTATAAAAGAGTAAGGTAAAACATAAAATAGAATCATTATATAACAAGAAAAGAGTAATATAACGATACAATCATACCAAATCAATTATTACCTAAAATAAAATTTTTTTTTTACCATCATTGTGAATATTACCATGAACAAAGCAACCACATACAAATAACAAACTAATAACACTAACCCTCACCTTCCTTTTTATAAGGAAGGAGTGAAGATTAACTTCATGAAGTTCATATCTAATTACATAATTTCTACCAAACTTTTTTACGTCTATATACTTTTTTTATATTTTTTATATAATTTCATTCTTTTTACAATATCTCGTGTGATTCTTTCCACAATGTTTGTACATATTGTCTGTACAACTTTAAATTGCTTTCAGTTCCCTGCTTTTCAAATGTAATATGTCATGACTCTCCATATTGCTGCTATCACCTCCTTCTTGAACTTTTTCCAGTATTTTGCTTTAATCTTCTCCAATGCATACTTCAAATCTTTCATAATCAAGTTAATTTTGTCCTAATTTTAAAGGTCAGTTCACACCCTTGTAGCATATTCACAATCGACAAATAAGTGATTGTTTGTCTCCATAACTAAAGCTTGACATAGGCAACATCTAGTATCTTCAGCATGAATATTCATATGCAATAGTTTTTCGTTAGAGAGCAATCTATTTTATATTGCCAATCACATGATAAATCTTTGTTTAGGCAATGATACAGAATTTCAAACCAGCTCAACAACGAGACTTTTTGTTATCACTAAAGGATACGTGGAAGACCTGAAATACTTCAGATTAAAGATTCTTGTTCAAGTTTTTAAAATTGAAATCTTTCAAAATAGAATGTTTTACTTCATAATAATAGGTTGATTCAAAGCTAGATGAAGTTAATGAATTTTGATACATAAAATTACATTTGAATGATTGTTATATATAATAGTATATTGTTATGCTAAATACACTATTCAAATACATTGTAGTATCATTTTTCGTCATTACATAATGTCATAGACAATAAAATTTTTTCACAACAAGAAGACCCCGCAACCGCTATCCTTTGGGTGCGCACAAGGTAAACTCCCATTCCTATACAATAGCTCGCAAACCACATAAGAGAAGTAACTCACACTAGACAAGCTCGGTGCGACGAGATTGACCCAGAAGGCAAACCCCTTACTTTCACTGGTAAGAGATTTTGAAAAATAATTTGAAGGATAAACTTAAAAAAAACAACTACTATAAAAGAGTAGGGTAAAACATAAAATAGAACACTGTATAATAAGTAAAGAGTAATGTAACGATACAATCATACCAAATCAATCATTATATAAAATAAAACTTTTTTTTTACAATCAATATGAATATTATCATTAACAAAGTAACCACATACAAACTAAGAGCACTAATCCTCACCTTCCTTTTCATAAGGAAGCAGTGAAAAATAGTCTCATGAAGTTCATATCTAATTACATAATTCTTGCCAAAAACTTCTACACCAACATGTTTTCTTCGTATTTTTATATAATTCTATTCTTTCTACAATATCTCGTGTGATTCTTTACACAATGTCTAGACAACTTTAAATTGCTTCCAATTCCTTGCTTTTCAAATGATATATGTCATGGCTCTCCATATTGCTGTTATCACCTCCTTCTTGAACTTTTTTCAATATTTTGCTTTAATCTTCTCCAATGCATACTTTAAATCTCTCGTCGTCAAGTTAATTTTGACTCAATTTTAAAGGTCAGTTCACACTCTTGTGACATACTCACGATCGACAAATAAGTGATTGTTTGTCTTCATAACTAAAACTTGAGGCAACATCTAGTGTCTTCAATATTCAACAACCTTTCTTTAGTGAACAATCTATTTTGTATTGCCAACCACATGATAAATCTTTGTTTAGGCAATGATACAGAATTCCAAACCAGCTCAACAATGTGACTTTTTGTTATTACACAACAATGTGATATAATAAAATTTAAGTAACAATCAAAACAAAAAGTATTATATTTAAAGTACAATACTATATTCGTTCCTTTTTGGTTGATATGTTGCGCTTTTCGAGAGACAACTAGTTTTCAAAGTTACATAAGATTGCACCAATTTAATATTTATAATAAAATTTTAGATATTTAAAAATTATGCAAAATACTAAAAGATCTAGAGATCTCCGCGGAGACGGATATGGAAACCCCTCTGCAGATGGGTGGAGAATATAAAGGGGATCTTTCTCTCCTAAAGCTACTCATTAGGAAATGTTGGCCAAATTAGTCTATTTGAGGTTTTAGATCGGGGTGATTTCGCGAATAGATGACCCGACATTCAAGCAATCAATCTTTCTTTCTATCGGAGACTTCGAGACAGTAGAAATCTGACCTTCCCATCTTCATCTATCCGGCTCAGGGCTTTATTAGCGTGCTCGTCTGCGAGCTATGTTGGTTTTGTAGAGTAATGGCCCGCAAGAAAGGAAAGAGAGACGGGTTTGATGACAGAACGCATCACGATTATTCCGAGGAACAATAAGAGAAGAATGGAAATTTGTGCTCTAACTCGACATATTCGCCTTAATCATATTCGACGACCCTAAATTATACTTTATTTTATATATCTTAAAATATTAATCAAAGTTCATATTATTTTCTAAAAAAAAAATTATAACTACTAAAAAGGAATGGATAGAATATAATACAATAGGTAACAATCATACAAAAGGTAACAATTAACAATTGCCTCTCTCCTCTAATGACGCCTATCAAGTATTAATATAATAACTTTTTTTAACCAAAAAAAATAAACAAGATAGTAATCTTTTGTTTCCTTATTCAGACAGTTAATAAACAGTCACGGAATAATTAACAAATAAGTAATCTTTTTTCTTTTTGTTCAGACAACTAACAAATAAACTGATCATGAAAAAAATAAAAAGTAAAAATAAATTGATATAAATTTGTTAAGGCGTCTGAATTAATTGACTTGGACATAAGATTAATATATATATAAATATAAATTAAAAAATAGGAGTACTTATTTTCTTTTCCAAATTAGATTAGGAAAGTCGATAGTTCTTAGGAAAATTCCCATTTTGTTGGAACCCTAACGTAACCGCTATTCTTCTTCTTCCTCCTCAAACCCTACCCCAAAATCCCAAAAAGATTTTACAGTTCTCTAAATTATTGACCCGATAATCCTTGTTTGTATAAAAGCTAGTTTTCTCATCCATGGCCACCGATGCTTCCCCGAAATTTCAACAACGGGAACTTCTACCGGTGCCGCAACCACCCGATTATCATCCGGTGGCTGTGGTCTCTCCCGCACATGATGGACTTCATTTTTGGCAATTCATGGTCGCTGGGTCAATTGCCGGTACGGTTGAACACATGGCGATGTTCCCTGTAGATACAATCAAGACTCAAATGCAAGCCCTAGGTACTTGTCCTTTGAGATCCGCTAGTATTCGTACGGCGCTTGGGGGAATTCTCAAGTCCGAAGGGATTGCTGGACTTTACCGTGGCATTGGAGCTATGGGACTAGGTGCTGGTCCAGCCCATGCCGTTTATTTCTCCGTTTATGAGAGCTGTAAGAAGAAATTTTCCGGTGGGAATCCAAATAATTCCGCCGCACATGCTATTTCTGGTGTTTTCGCCACAGTTGCAAGTGATGCAGTTTTTACGCCGATGGATACAGTGAAACAAAGGCTGCAGCTTAGTGAAAGCCCCTATAAGGGTGTATTGGATTGTGTGAAAAGGGTTTTGAAGGAAGAGGGGTTTAAGGCTTTTTATGCTTCATATAAAACTACAGTCTTGATGAATGCCCCATATACAGCTGTGCATTTTGCAACGTATGAGGCTGCAAAACTGGGGCTGTTGGGTGTTTCACCAGACAGTGCAAGTGATGAAAGTATAATAGTTCATGCTACTGCTGGGGCGGCAGCTGGGGCATCAGCGGCATTAGTTACAACGCCCCTTGATGTTATCAAGACGCAATTACAATGCCAGGTAAGGTTTCTGGGAGTTATTTCTTGTACTGATTCAGGCTGATTATCTGGGAATCTAGTGGTTAACATTTTAACTCGTACTTTTATATATGTGTCTGGAATTAAAACTCTATGCTTTGAAATTTTAACTATTGAAAAAGGAGCCTGAAAAGCTCAGCAAAGTTTTATCTTGGGACTGGATTTTTTGAGGATAAGGTTACATAACTTAAAAGCACAGAACTTGATAAAAACAGAGAAGGAAGAAACCTACACATTCCACTGGCCTTCTTGGATATCCCGAGCTACTTGAGGCTGACTTGTCCTGACTATTGATAGTTGGCCCAAGTTGGATTAACCTTAATCATCGGAACAGTTGCTGAGTAGAAATTGTGCCCAAGGTTATCTGTAACCTCTTTCTGCGGCATGAATTCGTGGAACATTTAAAAATGTAGATACCAAGAAGGCAGTGTTTTGGACGGCAAAAGGCGACAAGTGTCTGCGTTGCCACAAGGCGAGGCGAGTGGTAAGGCGCTCGCCTTTTTGAAGTACGGCGTGAGTTAATACCAAAAAATTAAAATATTCAATTGCATATATAAATTATCAAAATCTCAATCTCAATAACATTAGCAAATATTTCAATTAAAAAACTAAAAATAGATAGTAGATACTACAAATCTAGGACTTGAATGAGAAAAAAACTAAACAAAACAAAGATAGAAGTACCTCTATAGTTTGAAGAAGAAGAAGTTAAAAAAAACACAAGAAGAAGAAAAGAAGAAAAAAAGAAATACATATTGGTTGGACTCTGGAGTCTCCAGAAAAGTTTGGTTGGTCGTGGTCGAAGTCTAGTTGGGTCATTTGGTTGGAGTCGAAGTCTAAGTGTAAGAGTGCAATTGTGCAAATTTGGAAATAAAACCCTAAATTAGTCTCCTTTTTTAAGAAAATACAAAAGGCGGTGCCTTTCTTGCCTCTTGCCTTTCTCACCATTGTCGCTATGGCATCGCCTTTTGAAGATTGCTTCGCCATAAAGCTAAAAGCCGATGAATGGTCGCTTTGCCTCGCCTCTCTCCATTGGCGACAAGGGGATCACCTTTCACAACACTTGCTTGTCTTTTCAATTATTGTTGTTTACTCAATTAGGCAACAGGACCAGTAGCATTCACATTCTTTTAGACCTTTTATACTTTATGGATGTTAACAAGTGATTGAGGACTTCTCTTGGATGGAAGAGAAATATTTCCTAATTGAGATTTTAGTTGTTTTACTATATTTTGGGACATGAAAGGCTATTTTTTTGGATTACCGAGAAATCAGTCTATGGGCCAACTACAGCCTTTTTAACTCGGTGGATAATGGGCCGACCCATCTACCTGTCTCCACTTAAATACTAGGCTTCGCTTTGCATGGTGTGGGGCTTGAACTTGTGACCTCAGCCACAAATCCTCCACCCTTTGCTACTTGATCTAGGCCCTGGGGGGCCATGAAAGGTCATGTTTCTACTGTTAGCACTAGTAGAATATAGGTAGTTGATTTATAGGTTTCATAAGTTGGTGTTAATGTTCTTGGGAAACTACTGCTCAATGGCCAGTACTCGATGAGCCTAGATATTCGCAGACATAAGCGAATGGATTCATAAAATTTGGTGCAGTATTGCCAATGCTAGTTTATTTTCGTTCTCAAACTTTCCCCTATAGGCTGTGACACTTCATTGTCTAGTCTGAAGCAGCAGTATTTTTGATGGCTGAGTGAAACAAATCATTGACTAGGTGTTTTGAAAATATTTGAGTTGAAGCTGGCAAAAAGATTATTTGAAGTGGGAAAAAGTTGATAGCAGTCGCTTCAGTCTTGTTTGGACAAGAACTTTACATGGATAAGAGTTTGTGAAGTTGAAGATTTTTAAGTGAAATACCCTTTATGCCAGTATTTCAATATTTCACCTGAAGTTCAATTTTCTACGCTGGGCAGTACAACTCCCATAAATTACATCATTGTTGTGCCTGCAGGGAGTTAATAAAACTCTATCAACTTATCCTCATCATATATATCAACTAGATTACACCAAATAGCCGAATTACGCAAACATTTAAACTTCAATATATGGATTGAGACTTTTCTTTTTGTTAATAACTTTGGTGCTCAGACCAGTTGATCACCTTGACTAATTCCATGGGGAAGCACAGGTACCAGGTAACTCTGCCACCAAGGCATGGAATAGATGAGAATAAATCACCTAGTGCTTTTTTCTCCGTTATTTTGAACCTAAGACCTCATGGTTCTCAATCCACTTCACTAAGCACTAGGTCTCGCATTGTTTTCAAAACATCTCTTGTTTCTTTCTCTAAATATTCAAAACACAACCTGGAACAGTACTCCCAATCTATTTCAACTTCTTGTTGCCCCTGCAGAACAACTAGCTATTAAGAAACTCCATAACCCTTGACAATCATTACAAATATGTTACTCCCCAACACTTGGAAGTTCAAATATTGAAATTCATCTTTGCAAATTCTCATGGCCAAACTAGTAGTTGCAACTATTGAGATTGTATTTATGGTGAGACGTGAGTAATTTCATTTGTTTGTACTTCATACATTTAGGTCAAATGAGGATACTGCTGTAGTGCTGTATTTTATCCTGTTTTACAATGTACGGAACTTTTTATTTCACATAATAGAAGATGACGTATTATTCAAAACTTCGAAACTTATAATAAGGATGTTCTAGGAAACACTCAAGCTTTGTAAGCGAAATCACATGTGGTCTTACTCAATAAAGAAATAGAAGAAAATTTTACATATAATAAGGATGTTCTGGGAAACACTCGAGCTTTGTTAGCGAAATCACATTTGGTCTTACTCAATAAGCAAATAGAAGAAAATTTTATCATCTGATATTTACTTGCTCTCTTTTAGACCCGTACTTGCTGTTATAAGGCCAATTGGCTGTGATTTTGACTTTTGCTTCATTATGTTGGAAGTCTTGGTGTGCTTTAATTTCACCTGAAATGATTTATCTGGCTGGTTGTCTTGAACATCCACCATGTGAACACAATTGTGAGTTTTGGACCATATTATTTTCTCCCTTCTGCTAAAGGAATTTTTATGACTTGAACCAACTTGTCTGTCTAATCCTCATGTAGCACCTATTGATGGGTCCTTACAACAAAAACGACGCCTCAGTCCCAAATAAGTTGGGTCCGGCTATATGAAACCTTGTCACTTCAAAGTAATGTCTGATGTTGTTTTGTGTTGTGCTCTTAGATTGCCGAGTTCTGCGTAGTTTCCACGAAGGGTAGGTTGTCCTTGGTCTAAAGTGAGGCATTTGCTAAAATTACATTACTCTTCTAATCTTTAACGTGTTGGTGCAGGGTATCTGTGGTTGCGATAGATTTAAATCTGGGTCAATTGGGGATGTTTTTCGTATAATTGTGAAGAAGGATGGATACAGCGGTCTTATGAGGGGATGGATGCCAAGAATGCTCTTCCATGCTCCTGCTGCTGCAATTTGCTGGTCTACATACGAGGCTGCCAAGGCCTTCTTCCAAAAGCAGAACCCAGTTAGCGACAGTGTGACCTGAAAATATATTAAGAGAGAATATTATCACTCGTCTCTGTGCCAAAAAACAAAGGAAAGAGAGAAATCTCTCTATTGTTGTATGCATACCGTAATTTATGGTTGAGACACAAATTCTACCTGCTGTGGTGGATTGAAGACGGAGAAACAAGAAGAGAGGTTGTGTAGTCTTGAGTTGCATCTACAGTCGCAAAGTTATATTTTCATTTTTATTTAGGCTCTGTATAATTTATGCTAAGTTTGAATAAGTTGGTGATATTGAGTCGTTGTTCCGATGATTTTTTTTTTCTTCATATCATGAAGAAATAGGGTGAATTGGATTAGAAAATTTTGAGAATTTTCTCTTTTCAAAGGTTAGTTGGAGCATCATTTTAGTTCATCGATGTTGCTTTTACTTGTCTTGCTCTTTACATGATTTCCCTCACTCCTATGACTTTACAACCATTTAACATTTTGATAGCCAAGGGGAGTTTCAAGTATCAAATGCTGTCCACTTTTTCTTTGTAATAAGCAAAGGACCATCACATGAGTCTCGATTAAATTCAGATCACGCATTGTAGGGTCCATTTGGGGGTGACATTCACAATAGGATTTCACCATACTTAGGGCTCAAATCTGAGATGCTCACACTGGAGTCTTGGTTAAATTCACGCATTGCATGGTCCATTTGGGGGTGATATTCCCAACATGATTTTTCCATAAAGCAGTCCGACCATTTTGCCCCAAGCACGCTCTCCACATTCTTGGTTGCGCTTTAGTATATGAAGAATTTGAATGGCGTAAGGTCGTTTGGCAAAAGACAAAGAAACCATGTTATATCGGATCAATATTGATACATGGACAACAAGCACCAGTGGTCTAGTGGTAGAATAGTACCCTGCCACGGTACAGACCCGGGTTCGATTCCCGGCTGGTGCAATTTTTTGATTTTTTTCCTTACGTATACTTTTTCTAAAAAGAAAAAATTAAAAGCTGTGGCAAACATCTAATGTTTTATGAGAATGGCTAAAATGTACGTGTAACAAATGATAATTTTATAGTTACAATCAGTCTACCAGTCCCTAGGATTTGCTATATACTGACGAACACCATGTATTACAGACTAATATTTAAATTACAGCGAATCACTATACACGATTTACACAAATAGAATGAATTCAAGGAGCCAGCTTCCAATATACAGTTCCCTGTTATCTGGAATGGTTGAAATCACTCTCATTCACCAATTCACATGGCCATCTGTAAGAGACGAAAACCCCGTGTTGATTAATTCACTCGACAAAAACAGGAACTGAACCATGGCTATGGCGGAAATAGAAAGATATATCAAGAGCCTGTAAGACACAAATAAGATGAAATGATGCATCACAAATTACAAAATTGATCCTAAAATGAGTGAACTATATGCAAATCGGTTTAACCATTCAAAATCATGAAATGCAATCAAACATAAAAAGAGAGGGAGTGGGTTTGGAGCTACCACCAGAAATGCAATAAAATTACCCCTTCTCGTGATATTAATGTGAAACATCAAACCAAATGAAGAATGGACGTTCTTCTCAGCATACCTTGGGCCTTGGGGTTTCTATGATATCTATGTGTAATCAACAACCTGAAGTTCACTGGACCAATCCCTGGTGCTCCTTATGGCCCTAGCTTTATTATCTCTTATTTCTAGTACCTGATAAAAAACAGTCGAAGATTCCAAGCATAAGGGGGTGCATCCATTTGGATAAGGTGCTGTACAAGTAAGCTAGGCTAGAAAACATGACTATAAGTTGAAAATAAATCAGAAACTAGTAGTCTCTTAACAGCAGCTCCATTAGTGAAAGTGAGTTGTTTTATCTTCTCATTTTTTAAATCATATAATACTGGAATTATAATAGTACATGGGCCAGAAAGGAAATCACCTCAGGGCTTGAGTCAAGTACTCCTCTAGACATTCCTACGTCAATGCGCCATATGCTACAGTTGTACTTACTGCAGGGAAAACCAAAATTAATCAATATACGAGGAGTAATAATTGGTTTTAGTAATTAGTTATGTCTAATACAAAGTGTATCTTAGTGTTGCTTTTGGAAAAATAACAGATCATATCAAGATCCTCTACCAATTTACTCCCATCGATTGAGGGGTATGTCCTACAATCATAGCTTTGGCTCCCACACTTTGTAGTGTCTCTTCAACAAGATATTGTATCTGATAGTAAAAAAAAAAGGATTAAGTTTTAGATTCGGATTACTTGATACAACCATGTTACAATAAGATAAAAAACTAAGCATAATTGATTTCAACGTAGGAAAAGAACAGGAGGCAATAAACTTAGAAAATACAACTCCGGAAAGAACTGGCTGAGAAACAATTTCCATCGAGTCAGCATGAAACCATGATAAGTTCACATGATATGAGAGGACAGCTTGCTGAATGTGCACAGAAGGAATTGCATATAACCTGATCAAGCTGGTAGTTTTCCAGCTCCAGTCTATCTCTGGAGTACAAACGGTTCCACACAATACTGTCATAGCCCCTAATGGCTATGAAAGGGATCTGTGGAGAATCGTCTGCTTCACTTGGACCTTTCATCCATCGAGAAACTTCTCCATTTAACCTCTCTAAGCCATAGGCAACTGCAATAGCATTAATAATCACATAAGAAAATCATTTTACAACTATACTAATAAACCAGAAAACTGAGCAGCTGATTAGCTAATTACCATGATGTGGGAGAAGGCCGCCATGGCAGAAAAGCCAATCATCAACCTTAAGAACAACACCATGTCGTGCCAACTCACATGCCAATGGACCCCCCGGTCTCATCAGGATGGATCTTGCAATTACACCCTTTTGCCGCTGTCCTAATATTTGGACGACTTAATAAGCATAGAAAATATCAAGCACCAAAGCACGTGGGGAAGACAAAAAATGTTTCTTAGGTATCTGCTTAAAATTATACAGTTATCACTTTAAAGGCTTTTTTCATCAGCCCACTGATCGCAATTGGACTGCTCACTAATCTCAACACTCGTGTAAATGGTTATGCCTTTTACTTTATGGTAACAACATAATTTTCTGTTTACCTACAATAATTTTATTTTTTTATTTTTTTTGTAAATCAACACAAAAATGCTTCTTATGCCAAAATATTTATTTGTCCAGCCAGCCAAAGTACCTCCGAAACCTCCCATAATGATAAGCAAATGAGATGAAGACCTAGATTTAAAAAGAACACACCTTCACCAAATTCCACTGAGACCAATAATTTTGAGACGTCTTACGATCCTGTTTCCATCTGCCAGACACAGCACACCAACTGACAAAAGCCTCTTCCCAGTTGTGTTCACATTCTTCCAAGTATTCCAGAAAGTCTGTACACTCGTCAAATGCCCCATCATCAACGTATCTGTAGTCTCCTTCGACATTCATGGTTTCATGATTTCCATTGACCTATAATAAATAATAATCATTCATGACATAAAGCACATATAAGGTAAACAGCAATCATCATTCAAGTCTCCAAAGTAGTGATTAAATTGCACAGTATAAAAACAACATATACCCAGCTGTAACAATGAAGATAGAGAAATTAGCTGTCAGCATATTGCCAAGATACTTATGAATATGGGAGAACACATACAGACCTGGAAAACTGCTCCACCATGGGCTTTTGCCTGGATATCTAGTGACTTCAACAAAGATAAAATTGCAAGTTCGTCTTTACCTCGATCAAGTATATCTCCGAGCTGAACCAACACCTGCTAGAAAGAACCATGTAATATTTCTATAAGCTAATCAATGAGTTGATAAATCTCAACTACAGTAGAATGTCATTTATAACCTTCAAGCTAGAAATGTGATTGCAAATTTAAAAGCTTACCGTCTCACCGCCAATCCACAAACTTTGACCATCAGAACTCAGCACACCAGCCGTCTCAAGTGCACATCTTGCCTTATCAAGATCTCCATGCAAATCACCAACTAAAACAAAAATTAGACCAATCAAAAATGCAAAAAGGTTAGGAGAAGAGCACTCCAATCATAACCTGAGTAGCCTAACTTTCTTTACACGAGGAGGAAATCCTCTCTTTTTTCTCCCCTATTCAATAGTGTATTTTCAATATTCAATTTTCAATTCATCATTTCACCTCTCTCTCTCTCACACACACACACTAATTTTCTAGGAGTGAGGCGTGATTTAGTTAGTTAGGAGATCGTATATGCAACTAATAAACCTTCCTCTCAAATTCATGAGTTTTAAAAAATAAAAATTCTACGATACGATTGACAAAGAAATTCTCCAAATATCGCCAACAAAATTCCTGCCTATTGCACGGCTGTCTATTTTTTGGCTTCATTTACGTAATATGCTCTAGTGATTGGTTGGGTCTATCGGAAAAAACTCTCTACCCCACAAAGGTAGGGGGTAAGGTCTGCGCACATCCTCCCCTCCCTAACCCCACTTATGGGATTATATTGGGTATTATGTTGTTGCTTAGTGCTTGGTTTTTTCATCACCAATCCCAGCCCAAAGAATGGAATACAAAGGGTGTTAGTCAAGTTGTTCGGTTTCTTGTCATTACCTATTCTTTCTCACTCCTCCCCCTGAAATATTCTGACAGCAGTTTTTAGATAAAAGACGGGAATACTCACCATTATACTACGACTTTGTTTTCTGATAGTAGTAAGGGTGGTGAAATCAGATGAAGCCCATCTCCTCTTAAGATGTGTCATAAACATCCTAATCAGTACTGCCGTAGAGCTACTAAAGGCAGCTGGTTGCTCCATGTATGCATCGTAATGGAACTGCAGGTGTTAATAATCTTTACTTGGCTTAGATCATCTTTTCCAGTCGGAAGGTGGAATGAAAAGGTGGTATGTGACACGAGATAAGTAGGAAATCAGAGTGGCCAATCCATAGGAGAGTCAAACTTAAGCCAAGGACAAATCAAGCATCAGGCTGATGGTTAAAACTTGCTGGTAAAACTGAGACTTTTAAAAGGCTTAGATGCCACGCTACAAATGCTTGGTAATGCTTGTTAGTATTTCAACAGGAGAACTCTTCTTAACTTTAGCTTTTACACTACACTTGCATTCTTAGTGATTTAGCATTTCTACTTTGTATTAAATCCTGCTTTCCTCGCAGTTTCATTTCCATAGATGTTATTAGATTGTATTCCCTCCGTTTACTTTTGCTTGTTACTTATTCGTAAAAATTAAATAGCTTTTCCTTTTCACTTGTCAATTTTGACATATCAAGGAAAAACAATTATTTTTTTCCATGTTTTACCCTTGGCATTAAATACTTTTCTATAAATCATTTTCCAAGGCCTAATATTAAACATCAATTAATAGGAATAGTATAGTGAAATACCTATATCAATAATTGTTTTCTTAATGGGCATGCCAAGTCAAACAGTGACAAGTAAAAATGAATGGAGGGAGTAGTATGTATTGCAGTTGGACATTTTGTCGAGTAGTGATTAGTATATTTTTCAACTTGCAAGTTCTGTATCATCCCTCAGCTTCATCTTTTTTACTAGTATACCTTCATAAATACCAATCAGTTAGAAAAGTCAAGCAAAATAAAATCATTGCACACTTGTTCCTCCTAACAGAAGTCTACTTGCCAGAAACCAACGCAAGGAACAGTAAGGTGACCAGTTCGATGCTCAGCTGTTTCAACCATTCAAGTTCTACTAGTTGAACTAAGTGGCATTTGATAAGAATCACAAACTCACTCTCCAAAATGACAAGCTAAATTCACCTAGGGGCTAGGGCTACACATCAAAAATGTATGCCTCAAGTATAGCTAAAATTATGAACTGTAGAAAGACTTTGTGGACACATGATAAAAATATAATCCTGATCATAATTATACACAAATAAAAACTCATGCAGTCCAACACCGAATGGTGTAGCACAGCAACAACAACAGAGATTTTTATTTTTAAAAAAGGTGGCAATATGGGAAGGAGATTACAAGATGAGGAATTGAGGTAACTAACCAACTCAATTACTAAGATTACTCTCCAACTGAACTACTAAGATTCCTGTCTGCAAGAGTAGAGCTCAAATCACAGTGAAGACAAACAATGCTACGTGGTTTCTTTCAATCCGCCCAACCCTAAGCAGACATAGTTAACTGGTACCTATGTTGCTGCAAGTTAGCAGGTACCCGAAATAGTCAAACCGCACACAAGTTGATCCGAACACTACAGTTCCCAACAACAACCACCAAAAAAGCCCAAGATGAAACAAAAAAGCTGAAACTAAAACCATAGACGGATCTACCTAGATATATAGTAATTTATATAATGTCTACTGTCAACATTCACTTAATTACTTAACCGGGACAGAGAACTTAATTGCTAACATAGTAAAACATAAAATACACACTACCGGAGATGATATTCATGAAAAACAGAAAGCAAAAGTGAAACAAACCTGCTACAATTCTGCGACCTGGAGCAGAAACAAAAGTGGGCGGATCCCCATTAACAACAATGGGCTTTAAGCTACTGGTGCTACTGCTACTGCTACTGTTATACTGCGATGGAATTGAAACGAGTGAATCAACCAATTTGCGGGAGTGTGATTGTGAAGCAGAAGGAGGTTGAAGAGGTAAAGAACATGTTAACGAAAGAGTAGCCAACATTTTTAGGAATTATTTTTTTCCTTCTCTCAATTTTCTTTTATTCTTTTAAAAAAGTGGAACTCTCTTAGCCACAAGTTTAGTGTATCAATTGCACTTTTAACTTCGTATTTTCTCTTCTTTTTTTTTAATTGAATAAATAAATAAATAAAAATGAGTAAGATTATTAGATTTGTTATAAAAGTATAAAGTAAAAGAGCAAGAAAGTAGAGACAACGTATTTTATCGTGAAAAAAATCCTTAAAAACTGACTTGATCTTCAAGTAAGAAACTGATTTGGCCTTCAAGGATTCCTAACTCTTAAATGAATCCACATAATAGACCTTCATAATTACACAAATATGATTATAACAAGATTTTTTTTAAAAAAATAATAAAAAGTACTCCTATCATATTAGATTATATCAGATTTTTTAATATAATGTATAATAAATTTGAATCGATTAATAGAAATTAGATAACTTCTTGTTACTACTTTTCTCTGGTAGATTTTACAGTATGTATTTTTTTTCTTACTTGAATTTTTAAAACAATTTTCCTATTGTATAAGATAATAATCAAGTTTAAATAGTCCAATATGTTAGTCCAAATAAATCACTAAGCCACTTTTATTTTTCCGATGATAAAGGTCTCTTTTTTTAAGGGAAGTTACACGTTTGATCCCTCGGCTAAAAGTATTATTGCTGTCACTTAGAGAGACTTAAATCTCTATTATGATTTTTTTTCTTTCATTTTTCCTTTTCTGGAAAAAGAATTCTACAATATATTAGCTCACCAATGAAGATCTGTAAGAAAAAGCAAAATGAGATCATGATAATATAACAGTTCAATACTTCTATCTGATGCTGACAGAATCCAAGATTGCGTTTAGTACATACAATGTGAAGTCAAACTCTTTCTTGGTTGGAACTTGAACATTAATCATACACAAATGAATTCCAGAAGGCAAAATCCTGATGGCTTACAATTGATTAAACAACAAACAGACACACTAAGAAATGATTAATTTTAGGACGAAACAATAACAGGGACAATTTGCAACATTTTTAGCATTGTGGTAGATCGGGTGGAGGTGGCTCCATTGTCTGTTTCTCTCCTATTCCATTTTCGACGATGAATGACATACTTAGGCCCCAAGCTAAATGAGAATCAATGTGGCAATGGAACAGCCAAACCCCTGTAGCAAATCACATAAATCAATCAAATTCTCAAAACAGGTAGAAAATTTTCAAACTTGAATTTTTCTGGTGATGAAATTCTTTCTTTACCTGGATTATCTGCTACGAAACGAATGACTGCCCATCCACCAACAGGGACATCGATTGTGTTCCTAACAGGCGGATCAATCAAGTTAAAATTGGCAGTATCTGTTTGAGGATTGAAGTTACCAAAACCTTGTCCAACGACCCAAAAATGGTATCCGTGAAGATGTATAGGGTGATCCTCTGTCGAGAAGATAGCAGTATCTTGCAACACAATTTGTACACTAGAACCAAATTTGAGCTTGTACAACTTAGTTCCAAATCTTGGTTGCCAAAGTCCTCGTGAAACATTGCCCGTGTAGTCAAATTGCACTGGTGGAACAGGAGGAAAGTCCAACGTGTAAATCCCTGGAATGTTTTGGTAATAGGCCTGCAGCAATGAAGTTCTTCTAGGAAGAACAAATGAAATGTTGTTCATGCTAGCAGCAAAACGCGTATTGTTAGGACCTTGACATCTAGGACCAGGGTTGCAATTCACTAAGCCTAATCCAACAGTGAAAAACAAGTTCTCATCAATCTGAATGGGAACTCTATTATTGCTAGGAATGCTCCTCAATTGGTTAGCGAAAGCAGTGGCAGTGGCTGTATCATTGAAGGCTGGAAGTTGAGGCAATAAAGGCCTTGAATTCGCACCCAAGTTTAAATTTGTGTACTCAAGGATGGCAGTGGTAGTGGTGTTATCAAATTGCCCGCTTCTGACAGTGGCATAGGCACGAGCTGCCATATAGTATCGTCCAGGGGACTGATTAGCTGTGAGAATTACATTAGTTGTTTGTCCAGGCCCAACCATAATGACATTAGTTGTAAAAGGCTTGTTGTAAGTAGCATCGATACCCACAACAGTGAGCATGTGGTTTGCAACTGAGAAGAAAAGCTGTTGATTGAGTGCAGCATTGATCACCCTCAGGAGAACTGATTCTCCGGGATTCACCAAGAATTTTACAGTACCTGCATTAAAATTCTAAAAATTAGTCACGATGACACTATCAATGTATATAAGTTAAATACTTCAAGGAGGCTAGCTAATATGTCGTAAGAACCTTGTGTAGAGCATCTGTAGAGGTCACCGGGTTGACCATTAATAGTATATGCATCAGAAACATTAGGAGCAGCTCCAGTAAATTGTGCTTGTCTTTGTACTGCAATAATGTCTCTGTTCCACCATTCCCCTGTACAAAATATAAATATAGTCATATCGAATTCGGAGGGTAATAAAGATAGTGTGAAGAGTCTTTTTCACCATTGGTGTATATAAATTAAATCAAAACAATAAAGATAAAGAAGCATTACCAAGAAGAACAGGAATATCTTTCTGGGGCAGTGAAAAAGGAAAATTAGAACCCTGTTTAGGTAAAATAACTAATGCTCCATAAACAGTAGCTCTAAGCCATTTGCTGTGAGCATGCCACCACAAAGTACCCTCTTGGTTTTCAATAGTAAATCTGTATGTGTAAAATCCTCCTGGTCTAATTGGGCATTGTGTAACATACTCAGGCCCATCAGCCCATGGTGTTCGCATTTGACGAACTCCATGCCTGCACGAAAATTTACAACAGTTCAAGTTTTATGCACTGATAGAGTAAAAAATGTTTGTCACTTATAAGGTAATTACCAATGGATGGTGACGTTGTAACGAGCTCTATTAACGACAGTAACAAACAATGTATCTCCATTTCGAACTGTCAAGGTTGGCCCTGGGAATTGTCCATTCACTGTGATTATATTCTTGGTTCTGCATAGTCTAGTTACACTAGTTTCTTGAACCTGTTCAAAAAGAAGAAAAAGAAATTATCTCATGACAATGTTGGAATTTAATTTCTAAAACAATAAGAAGAAATGTGAATGGATTCTTACAATAAATTCATGGTAGTGAAATTCTGCATTAGCAAAAGTAGAGAGTAGTGATAGTATAACCACAATGAGACAACTTATACAAGTCTCCATTTCTCTTCTTTTGTGCATTTGTTTTAGTAAAAAGCTTGAAAGTTGTAATGCTTTGTTTAGAGGAATCAATGAAGTGTTGAAGCAATGATTAGAGGACTTAATGAAGTTGTCTATTTATAATGTTGCAAGGAGGGAATCACTAATTTTGTTTATTTATTTAAAACTAAAAGATTATGGGAAAAGCAGGGATTTGGAGAAGATTAGTTTAAAGTCAAACAGGGATTTTGGAAAGTTTTAGGCAACTTAGTCCAACTATATGGTGGATTTGGTGCAACCACTAGCAATTCCATTCTTAATCTGAAAAAAATACTTAGCTTTAACTTTGAGAACAATAATTCATCCAATGTACTCTTATAAATCAGTAAATTCAGTTATTAACGATATCGTTCTTTATCTATTAACGTGTATTTGGTACGAAGGAAAACCTTTTTTCATGAAAAATAAGTGAGTTTGTTATTTATTTTGTGGTATTTGATTAGTAAAAAGAAAATATTATCACAAGAGCATTTAGGTATAATATGGGAAGATGCTATCACATCAAACCCAAAAATACTATAATTTAGAAAATATTGTAATTGAGAGTCAGGTCTTGGGTTGGGGTCATGGTCGAGAATCGGGGCTTAGTCTCAAGTTGACGGAGAGTTTTAGAAAATGTTTTTCTTACTTTATGTAGGAAAACTATTTTCTTTAAATTTGAGAAAAATAAATATATGTGAAAAATATTTTCCAAATCATTTACGTCAACCAAACATAAAAAAACAAAATGTTTTCTTAGATGTTTTCCTTCATACCAAACACACCCTAAATTTTCAAAGTTTCTTTCACTATGTCTTGTTTAATTTTCATCTTCCTTCTCTATGTAAAATCTTCTTGTAATTTTATACGTGAAGATGGTAGTACCTAATCAAATGATTAATAGAGGTTAACTTATATACATTGACCATTATAATTTTTTGTTGGTATATATGCATTTTATTATTAAAATAAGATATTAAGTGCATATGTTAGTGGGTATAAATTGTGACGGAAATGATTTTTCCTTCTTGTAACTTATATGTTCTTTGGTTCTTGCAACTCTTATTATCATAGGTTCCTTGTAACTCATTTGACCATTAGTGTCTTATAACTCGTGTAATCACTAAGTCATGTTCTCTACTTCATTATGTCTTGTAACTCATGAAGCCTCCGAGACATAATTCCTCTATTCATTTACCTACATTACTATCCACATTAATCTTATTCAAGATAATGGATGAATGTCTCACTTATAAATAGTTGATGATTCTTCCTTTGTGATGAGATGAGAAGAGAAAAATGTGAAGTGTGGAAAAATATTGTAGTGTGTAATGAAGTTAGCGTGGTGAAAGAAAGAGTTGAGACAAAGAAAAAATTCTAGGTCTTCAACTATATTCACTATATAAAAGAGAGTATTTGTATGTTGAAAGAAGGTGTTTTTGTGTGGAGTTTTGGACTCTTCAACTAACCGGAGTTGTTTGAGTCATACAACATTGTTGGGTTGTTGTATACTGGAGGGGACAAGTCAATAGATATACTGCTGGAAAGCCTAAATGAATTTTTATTCAATTTTTTCATTTTATTTTCAACTGTAACTTATTGTATTTGTGGTATATTACACCAACACTTTTTCACACTTTCTTTTTTTGGTTTTCCACACGGTATCTGGTACCCACATTGGAGTACCGAGTAAATTCAAATTCGCACTAGGAAGTTTCATGGGATAAAACGCTCCCTAACAAAGGCGACTCTGTTTTTTCACTCTATACTTAAAGATAACTATATGTGACTCTGCAAAAAAAAGTACATTCACAATACTAATAATGTAAAAATTATTTGCGTTGTTAGTATATATAAGTTACAATTGTATTAATATTAGAAGAAAATGATTAATGAATTTGAAATTAATTCGATTATTTGAGGATGAATACTTTATTCAAAACAATGGTTAACGTTCCTTTTCATTAGCACATGATAAGACAATGGAAACATCTAATTTAAGTATGAAGGGGACAGTTTGTTGACCAAACAATGAAGAAGGTAAACAAATTACCAGAATCAGCATAACTCAAATGGGCATTTTTCTGATAGAAGGTGTCACCATTCAAATTCATATATGTTCTTGAAATGGACTTGTCCTTTTGACGAGTCATGAAGCACAATTTTCACTAAAAGATATCAAAATATAAAGAATTAACAACTTATTAAAAAACATATAAAGTATTTTGATCAAAGAAAAATTTGAATGACTCTCGAAATTTCAACTGTGTAGTGTATATTGAGACAAAGGCACTATTTCACATAGTTGTCTGCTTCATTTTTTAAAATTACAACTATTTGAATAGGTTATTTAATTATGTTATTGTGGTTTGTGAAAAAGTTTCATTAGTTATTAGTCATGTATGACCAACTCCTTCTTATAGATCATGCCTCAAGAAACAGCTATAAGCACTAATGACCTAATACTCTTGTCGTCCATGTTTACTTGTCCATATGAGTCAGTTGTATAACAGAAAATATAATATTTTTCCCTAACAAAAACTTGGAAAAAAATAAAGTGAAGTGTTAACAACACACGTAAAGTATCCTGTTTTTCAAGTTTCATACTTGAAATATCAGGTGTGTGAGATTCTTAATTGAATGACTGTGATATTTCAGGTAGGAAGAAGGAACAACAGATAGTTGTTTTTATAAATAGTTGATGACAACTCAAGTAGAAAACTCTCACAACTGATATTAAGGTATGAACTCGAAAAATCGAGATACATTAAGTGTGTTTTTCGCCATAAACTTGGGAAGATATAATATCTGCTAGCGTACAACTGCCAGCATTTTCGTCTTCCAAAACAAGAAAAAAAGGAGAAATTAGAGTGGGGTAGGATAGTTAGAATCCTCCGGCTTTAATCAAACATCTCAGATTCGAGTCTTGAGAAATGAGATATAATATTCCTTTCAAGTTATCTATAACATCTTTTGATTTTATTTGCCTTTTTTAACTCTCTCGTTGAGGACTTCTCGTGTTGAAATCGATAACAAATCTGATTAAACAATGAGCTCCATATGAACAAATGTCAATAGATTAAGTAATCAGCTGATTTAACTGTTGAAAAGGGAGTTAATTAGTTTTAAAAAATGTCATAGGTTAGGTAGATGTGTTATGTTATATCTTTTAGATTTAGTTATATGTTGTCACTGTCATATTAAATTTTTTTAGATATATAAGCTCAGCCTGAAGAAACATTTGTAAGAAACAGGGAAATGTGATGACAACAAAACTGTTCAGTACTTCTGTATGATGTTGACAGAATCCAGGATTGTGATTACTATATAATATATGAAGTCAAAATAACTTGAACATTAATCATACACAAATGAATTTCAGACTCTATAAAGCCAAGGCTATATCCTGATGGCTCAACACTTAGGGAAACATCAAATAAACACACTAATAATGCTTAATTTTAGGACAAAACCATAACAAGGACAATTTGCTATAATTTCAAAACATAAAGTGGAATGGATGATTCTACTGCATCTGACATTCACTATATATTTTTAGCATTGTGGTAGATCTGGTGGAGGAGGTTCCATTGTCTGTTTCTCTCCTATTCCATTTTCGACGATGAATGACATACTTAGGCCCCAAGCTAAATGAGAATCAATGTGGCAATGGAATAACCAAACTCCTGTAACAAATAGCATAAGTCAATCAAATTCTCAAAACAGGTAAACAATTTCTGACTTGAATATGTTTAATGATGAAATCAGATTTTTTACCTGGATTATCTGCCACGAAACGAATGACTGCCCATCCACCAACAGGAACATCGATTGTGTTCCTGACAGGTGGATCATTCAAGTTAAAGTTGGCAGTGTCAGTTTGAGGATTGAAGTTACCAAAACCTTGTCCAACGACCCAAAAATGGTATCCGTGAAGATGTATAGGGTGATCCTCTGTGGAGAAAATAGCAGTATCTTGCAACACAATTTGTACATTAGAACCAAACTTGAGCTTGTACAACTTAGTTCCAAATCTCGGTTGCCAGAGTCCTCGTGAAACATTGCCCGTGTAATCAAACTGCACCGGGGGAACAGGTGGAAAGTCCAAGGTATAAATCCCTGGAATGTTTTGGTAATAGGCCTGCAGCAATGAAGTTCTTCTAGGAAGAACAAATGAAACATTGTTCATGCTAGCAGCAAATCGCGTATTATTAGGTCCTTGACATCTAGGACCAGGGGTGCAATTCACTAAGCCTAGTCCAACAGTGAAAAACAAGTTCTCATCAATCTGAGTGGGAACTCTATTATTGTTAGGGATGCCCCTCAATCGGTTAACGAAAGCAGTGGCAGTGGATGTATCATTGAAGGCTGGAAGTTGAGGCAATAAAGGTCTTGAATTCACGCCCGAGTTGAGATTTGTGTACTGAAGGATGGCAGTGGTAGTGGTGTTGCCGAATTGCCCATTTCTGACTGTGGCATAGGCACGAGCTGCCATATAGTATCGTCCAGGGGACTGATTAGCTGTGAGAATCACATTAGTTGTTTGTCCAGGTCCAACCATAATGACATTAGTTGTAAAAGGCTTGTTGTAAGTAGCATCAATACCCACAACAGTGAGCATGTGGTTTGCAACTGAGAAGAAAAGCTGTTGATTGAGTGCAGCGTTGATCACCCTCAGGAGAACTGATTCTCCGGGATTCACCAAGTATTTTACAGTACCTACATTAAAATTCTGAAAATTAGTCACGACGACACTATCAATGTATATAAGTTAAATACTCTAAGGAAGCTAGCTAATATGTTGTAAGAACCTTGTGTAGAGCATCTGTAGAGGTCACCAGGTTGACCATTAATAGTATATGCATCAGAAACATTAGGAGCAGCTCCAGTAAATTGTGCTTGTCTTTGTATTGCAATAATGTCTCTGTTCCACCATTCCCCTATACAAAATATAAACATATAGTCATATAATAAAGGTAGTCTAACGAGTTCTTTTCACTGTCAGTGTATATAAGTTAAATTAAAAAGATAGAGATAGAGAAGCATTACCAAGAAGAACAGGAATATCTTTCTGGGGCAGTGAAAAAGGAAAATTAGAGCCCTGTTTAGGTAAAATAACTAATGCTCCATAAACAGTAGCTCTAAGCCATTTACTGTGAGCATGCCACCACAATGTACCCTCTTGGTTTTCAATAGTAAATCTGTATGTGTAAGATCCTCCTGGTCTAATTGGGCATTGTGTTACATACTCAGGCCCATCAGCCCATGGTGTTCGCATTTGACGAATTCCATGCCTGCATGAAAATTTACAACAGTTTAAGTTCTATGCACTAACATGCAAAAAATATTTACACGTAAAGGTCGCTTATAAAGGTAATTACCAGTGGATGGTAACGTTGTAACGAGCTCTATTAACGACACTAACAAGCAATGTATCTCCATTTCGAACTGTCAAGGTTGGCCCTGGAAATTGTCCATTCACTGTGATTATATTCTTGGTTCTGCATAGCCTAGTTACACTAGTTTCTTGAACCTGATCAAAAAAAAAAATTGTTTCATAACAAGTTGGATAATTTTTCTAAATTATAAGAAGATAAGGTGAATGGAACTTACAATAAATTCATATTTTCGAAATTCTGCATTAGCAAAAGTAGAGAGTAGTGATAATATAATCACAATGAGACAACTTATACAAGTCTCCATGTCTATGTTTTTGTGCATTTGCTTGAAAGTGTAATGCTTTGTTAGAGGACTTAATGAAGTTGTCTATTTATAATGTTACAAGGAGGGAATCATTAAGTTTGTTTATTCTTTAAAAAAAAGATTAAGGGAAAAGCAGGGATTTGGAGGTAGATTAATTTAAAGTCAAACAAGGATTTAGGAAAGTTTTAGGCAACTTAGTCCAACTATATGGTGGATTTGGTGCAACCACTTGAAATTTTATTCTTAATTTAATTAAAATATAAGACTACGGTGTCTGAAATCAGTAAGTAAATTTTGACTATTCAGTTAACAACGGTTTCCCCTTTCCTTTTTCTTTTGAATTGTCAAAATTTTCTTACAATATCTTCTTTAATTTCTAATCTTGCTGTTATTTAATATGTGCAGACGGTTGAAAATTTCAACTTAAAAATTAAGACTTAATAAGAAGAAAATGGTCATGAAAGTGAAGTGGTTTTACTGTATGTGAATTCCCAAGATATCTTGACATACTATTAAATCACATAGGAAATGATCAAGATATCTTCTTTTAAGTTCGTCACTTAGGACTCACGTGACTACTTGTTCAATTTTATACAAGTTTAATATCTACTTTTGTACACCAAAATTGAAGGGTATAGATGTCAAGTAAGTACAAATGAAAAGGTAGTTTACGCCTAAGAAGAAACTTGTCTTGTTTTTCATGTTTCTAATATCAGTTTTTGCAGACAATTATAATTGGGATAATTTTAAATAAATACAATAAACTAGTTTAGTTACAACAAATATAACCCTCTTTATTTACATAAAAATAGTCCGAAATCATAGAGAATACACATGACTATACAATATAACTCGCAAAAAGTCATAGAAAGTATACATTGACTATAATGTAGATTACTTACACATGCGCTATACACTGAATACACATTACGATATACTCAAAAATTAAATATAGCTTGATTATACATGAAATATACATTGACTATATATACATATACAGCGAATGGCTATTTTTATGTAATTATTTTGGTCGAACAACCATGCACTGTAATTGTGCCATTATAATTTCCATATAGTTATATTTAAGTTATTTTATAAACTAAAACTTACTATGCAGAAGTTAAACTTGTTTGAGATTAATGGGTGATGATACTATTCAAAACTAGAATGACCTTTTCTTATTTATATCTAGTTGAATTATTCAATTAGCATATGATAAGACAATTAAAACATTTAATCTAAGTATGAAGTGTCTGTTTGTTGGCCAAACAATAAAGAAGGTAAACCAATTACAGGAGAGCATGTGGCCATAATTACTACAATCAACATAACTCAAATGTGCATTTCTTTGGATAGAAAGTGAACGGAGAGTCTATCAGAAATAATTTATCTACTTGTTTAAACTTCACCTATGAGATCACACTGGATAAGTTCTTGAAATGAACTTTTTCATCTGAGATGCATTGTCCAAGCCAGGGCGGAAATATGAGTTGATGGTACGAGTTTGATAGAAGTAGTAGCTTTGGACGAAATTTTATATTTGTCTTGAAAAATATTTTATAGTAAAATTCATAAACTTCAAATTTTGAATTCGTGTATGTATCTAAGTTTGTTGATTTTCAAGTATTTGAAGTAAAGAAAAGTAAACTAAGGTTGAATTTTGGGGTTGGTTTTGGTGGATTAAAAGGGATACTTACCTAACAAATAAAACGAGACATGCGTTTTTTCAAAAATATTAAAATACATATAGATCGAAAAAGAGTCCCTTCATTACTATTTTGTCCATTATTTTCCAATGGTGTAGTGGATATAGGCCGCAAATATAAATGAATATGAGAGGTCAACATCATTTTTCTTATTATTTCTTTAAAAAGAAAAATAATCTTGACTTCTCATATTCATTTATATACGTGGCTTACACCCACCACACCATTGAAAAGTAATTGACAAAATAGTAATATCCTGATCCTTTCCACCTAATATAGTCTAATTAATTATAGTAAGTTATAATGTGAACCTTCTTTTTTTTTGTTTTCTTGCGATAAAAATATTAATTATGATGAGGTATATATTATTCCAAGGAGCAAGTGCAAATATTACCATGACATATGTACAACTAAATATATAATTATCATAATTAAGCTAAAAAGTTAAATTTTGTCAAGTAATTGTAACCCAAACAACTTCACAAATTCACACTAAACCTAAGTACGAGGAAGTAGTTAATAAGCTTTATTAGTTTCAGCCAATCCCTTAATTATTAAAATGTGCAACTTCACTTTCATTGTATGGGTTAGGCAGCCTGTCAACTAACTACCCAAAGTATTTAGGGAAAATATTAGTACAACTGCTCATATTTGCACTAAAAAAAAAAATTCAAGAAAAAGAAGAAAGATTAGGTACGGTGAAATGATCGAGATCCCTTCATAATTTGAGATCTTGAATCCGACCCTTGAGAAAGAAAATTTCTTTGTGATGAGTGTTTTATCTAACATAGTAGGAGGTGATTTGATAAATACTCATGCAACTTTGACTTTATTCTGATTAAAGTCACTGAACTACTCCCTCTGTCCATCTTTACTTGGCCCCTATACTATTTTACGATGTCCAACAATACTTGTCCAGTTTATGAAATCAAGAGATAATTTTACACTTAATTCCTAATTTATCCTTGTCATTAATTCTAGTTATTTCCCTATTACATTTTTCAATACATTGCATTAATTATATTCAAAGGGTGATTTGGTAAAATTACTCCTATCATTTACTACTTCTTAATCCATGTGTCAAGTCAATAGGAGTCAAGTAAAGTTGGACGAAAGGAGTATTTTTTATAACGAAAAAATTACTCAATTTTAAGTATCATAAAAGTGTGTAAATTATTTTTTCTTACAAAAATTCACTCAGTTTTTCCTAAGTATAACATAAAGTCATTTAGGAGGGGAAAGGAAAGCATTTTATATGATACTTAAGCAAAATTGAACTTTTTTTAAAAATAATTTACTGTTTTAATGCAATAAACATAAAACTTGTGTAACATTAGATACTATATAATTTGTGTTGGATAACTTTATTCCTGCGAAACTTATGTTAAACAAGGCAAAAGATCTCTAAACTTGTGTTCGATAACTTTATTCCTATGAAACTACGCAATTTTTTATTAAATGAACAGCAATGACAAAAAATTACAGATCGCAGATGATCCTAATAAAGTACTTGTTACTTTAGAGAGTTTTAACTTCTATACATGACACAGTTAAACTTTGTTTTATCTGTTTAATGGTCTTGGACAAAATTCATTGTTGCATATGATGGATATGCTAGACATAACGAAAACTCTGCCTAAATCTTGAAACTATTGAACCACATGCTTTCTATGGGTAACTTGAGACTCTCTAGAATGGTGAATTTTAGTTATCACACGCACTATTAGATCACAGGAAAGCTATGGTAAGTAATTACACATAAAAAGTGAAGTTAATAACCAAGAAAATAAGGCAAGTAGTAACCTTCTGCAACAAGTTCAATTATACTTATACTGAACTTTTGTGCTTCCTAATTTCTACATACAATTTTGTCAAAATTTATATAATACAGAGAAGGATCCTTTTTTTTCTGTGTATATCCTTCAACCTAATTTCTACATTGAATTGATCAGGACAACAACTTCAGTTGCTACTAAAAGGGCCATAACCAGAATGCTGACTATATTTACCTGAACCAGAATAAAAACTGCTAGCAACAGGCTGCAGTGACTGGATGTTTATGAACTCAGCCCCTGGTGGTTTTTGTTGCACAACCAGCAACGAAAAACTATAATCCGAAGTAGCTAACATGTCTCCGATAAATCCTAGTTCTGGACACTCGATCCATTCGTTAATCCCTAGTGTTAACTCGGACTGTTCGTGGTCTCTACCAACTATACAAAGATCACAATTGTCCTCGAGTGAACAAAGAACCTGAGTTGTTCCCACTGCATCATTCACCACTTCTTCTATGTAACTCACCCTCCCTGCATCCACATTATTAGTCTTGAACCATCGCATCATATGTGACTCCGTACTCTTCTCCATGTTGCCACCCGCATGTCTGAGCCAGATGAGAGTCACGCTGATATTGGGATGCCCTACCATCCTGCAGCAATAGGCGAGCGCCTCATCATCATCAGGACCACCTAGGTAAAGCATTGTGACGCGGAAAAAGGAATGGCCATACAAGATTTGTGTATTATCGGCTAGTTGCCCCCGATCAACTAGGATCCCAACTGAGCAAGGTGCTTTATGGAGTACCTGTTGGTTCACCATCCTAATTGCAGGGAAATTGGCTCCTATAGTTCCATCAATTGTCCACTGCTTGTGGAACGGGATGATCACAATATTGACACCTTTATCCACCGCGATTGTACATATGTCATCGTGCATGGTGGCATACGGAACAATGGAGGTGAAGTGTTGCACAATCATAGAACCTTGATTTCTTTGCGCGACAATATTGAATGCATTGGACACATGTTCAGTTCTGCTAGGCAGAGACTTGAGTTTCGCGTTGCCTTTCCTATTATGAGTTGGCACCAATAAAGCGGCTGCGCTGCCTTTCAGCTCCATTAGATTAAGAACGAAGACTGCAATCGGTCTCCTCCTTGATGGATTGGAGGCACCAAGAAGATTGACTAAGCTAGGGACATTTTCTTCATTGTGAATACACATTTGTACCCGAAGCTCACTGGTCGGATCCAAATGTTGTATACTATTCGTTCTGTAGCCTGAGTACCTTCTTGATGGATCATAGAGGTACCAAATTAAAGGTCTCGCAATTCCTGTTATGACTAACATTGTGATTAACAAAAGTGCATACGCTTCACTTGATATTACCTGCAGATAACCAAATAAGAGACATGTAAAGAACTTGTATACTATTAGTGAACAGTGACAGAATTTAGCTTCTATATACGGACAGTAAACGATGGGTCTACTAACCGGCTAATTACATGCTATAACAGATGAAGGAAAAAATACACTGTTCATATAAAAATGTTTGCATTGTCCTGTCAGTATATATAACCATAGAAAAGAGCGGAGATAGGTTGCGTACTCCAGTATCCTTTAAGCCAATATAAAAGGATGCCTCGATAATTCCTTTGCAAGACATGATGAGAGCAAGAGGGACTGCATCTCGGAAGGAAACCCCGAAATGAACAGCTGAAACGAGAGTGCCAGAAAACTTACCTAAATAACCCAATAGGATCACTGTTTCGATGCCTAAAATACTCTTTCCTCTTCCTAGGGAGTATATGTCCATTGACAAACCACTGATAGCAAACTTAGCAGGAACCAGCAATCCAGTACATAAAGAATCCATCTTGTAAACCAACGATGAGCCTAAAGGGGGTCCCTCTGGCACCGCTACGCCCAAAACAAAAGCACCAACAGCAGCAGGCTGTCCAATATACTGGGTGACAAATCCACACATGAGAGCTAGCACAGCTATCATTAGAAATTGGCTTTCCTTCATCGACCCTCTTTCAGGTATAGTCCTAGCAACATGTTTCACAAATGGCCTTACAGCAAACACGATAACTATCAGGAATGTGCCTATCCATGCAAGGGCCAATACTCCATTCCACTTAGAATAACTTGATGATGCATCTATTGTTGCGAAAAGTATGGTAAAAGTATATAGAAAAATGTCATTAACCAAGGCGGCCATTGTAGCTATTCGACCAATTTCTGAATTTAGAATCTTAAGGTCGCCAAGAAGGCAAGTGATCACAGGAAAGAATGAACCAGAGTTAACTACGGCTAACAAAGGCAGGAACTGTGCAGTCTCCTCATCTATGCCAGTGAATTGAGGTAATGTGTAACTGGCTAACTCTCCAAGTGCAAAAGGCATAGCAAAAGAGGAAACACCTATTAGCACAGCATTTCTCCCCGCTGTTCTCAGCATTGTTGGATCTACTTGAACTCCAAGAACAAAAACATGAAACACGAAACCAATATCTGCAATTGTTTGTAGTACCACTCTGCCTTCTGGTCGAAATATGGTGGACGAATATGAAGGGATCCGACCTAAGCCTGATCGCCCCAAGACAATACCAGCCTGTTTTAGACCAACAATGATGATAATATAAATTTTGTAACACTCTGCATGCTTCCTATAAACAACAGCTTAAACTGAAACCAATTTTTGAGACACGGAAACACAGATATATACATAAAAATAATCACTAAAATTTCAACAAACATTTCAATAATAACAATGATGATAGCATGATTTTTGGGACACAAGAATTTCAGTTAAACCCGACACTTTCCATACGAAACCAAACATTATATTGTCTGGTTTTGATTTAGCACCAAATTTTTAAGAAATTAAACAAGACTTCTGAATATTGTAATCTTCTTAAGTTTAAAAGGGCTTCAACTCGTGAAATTCAAATCCTGAATCGACTTAGTTAGCATGAATTTTGCAACACAAGCATAATAAATAGTGAGAAAAAAAGGAGCTTACAATAAGTTGTGCACTGACCATACTTTGTTTAAGAGGTTGAATGAGGCCAAAAATAATTCTTGTAACAAAGAAAATGAAAATCAATTGGGCCAATACAAGTGGTAAACTAAAAGCAAAAGGGTTACCACCAGTCCATATACATCCCTTTGAATTTGTCATATCTGAAAATTGACATATAAATAGTTCTTGACGATTACGTCCTTGCACTAATCCAGCCCAAGCTGAAACTTTTCTTTTCACCATTTTTGTTGATTAAACAAAAGAGAATTTTGGTGAAACAATTAGTGTTACTATTTGTTTAGATTGTTAGAAAATTAAACTAAGTTGAATCTGCTAGATAGAAATGTGGATAATTGAACATATATCCGTCATATTAGCCTACTTTTTTGGATTAACTTTCTTCTTAAACACCCTCCTAATTTTCAATGGTTCTCTATTTCTTTTTTTCTTTAAAGAATTGTTTCTATCTTTTTTTTTAAAAAATTGTTGAGGACATGACTGATGCACACCTTTTCGTATGTATACAAAGGTTAATTTTAATTATTTTGTAATATAATTGAGAAAAAAATTGTACATAGGAAGGTTCATGTGATAAGTTGAAACTTTTAATTTAGAGAAAAGATATAAAAATTCCTCCAAACTTGATATCGAAATTTACTTTAGTACATAAACTATACGGGTGTTCATATATCTCCTTAACAATTTTCAAATAATTTAATCACCCCCTAAGAGCTGACGTGGCAGAGAGAATGAATACTCTCCTTAAAGGGTGTGAAAAGATTTTTAAAAAAGTATGAATTTAATGAAATCAGACACATGACATTTTTTTTATTGGTCAATATATAATTAATATTTTAAATAACTTTTTTCTTGATATAATAACTTTTTGAAAATTATCTAAAAGATTTATTTTTTTAAATGTGGGTCCCATTTTTTTTTAAAAAATCTTTTAATTTTTGTTCTCTTTATTTTCTCTTCTTCCTCAATACCCCTATCTTCCTCCATTGATGCCCTTCTTGATCTCCATTTTTATACCCATATACATACATCATTTTCAATCCATTGTTCTTTTAGTAATCACCAAAAATTTGACGTTAATATCATATTATTAACATCAATTTCACAAGTTTAATCTTTCTTGAATTTTGAATGATCCATTTTAATTTTTGAATATTTGTACTTCAAAATTAGCAGTTGATTTTCCCTTTTAGACAGTCTTCTCTTTTTTGGCAACAGGGAAATGTCAGCACCATTTTTGGCTAGAGCCATCCCTTTGAGAGACAAAGGAGAAATGTTGGTTTTTTTTTTAGTATAAATTAATTTTTAAAAAGTGTTAAGAGTAAAAATAATAAATAAATAAAAGAATAAACAAAATTAATGACGTAGCGCTAATGCAGCATTGATGTGGCAAGTAAGAGTGGTAATATTTAACTCATTTGAAAGTTGTTAATAGGAGAATATAAACGTCGGTGTTGTTTAGATGCAGTGCAGTCTCCATACAAGTTTTCCAACACAACATGGAAGTGATTCACTCGATGCGACAGCTTTTATAAAGAGTCCTAATATTAATAAAATGTCCTTCAATAAACTTTCTATTTACTATTTATTATACTTAAATAATCGTAGTGATGGTTATAACTATTGTTCTTTTTTGTCATGCTTCCTCTAGTTATTTATCTTGCCTTCGTAATTCCTGCTATTGTTTTTTCAGAATGCTTTATAATTTTTTCACTTGTGCCGAGGAACTCTCATAAACTCAAATTAGGGTTTTACGTACCATACCATTTGCTTCGATTTTAAAATTTATCATATCAGCTAACAATTTAAATATGCTAAATCATTATAAAAATATTAAAATATTAACCTTAACATATTCCTTATTGATCGATATCAGTTCATTCATCCATTTAACTACTAAAATTTTAACACCAAAAAACCCATTGAAAATCACTGAAAAAAATAAATTGATAAACCAAATAAACCACACATGGAACTGAGATCACAAAATTCTACGTCAAGAATTTTATAATTTATAATTATTTAAATGTTATAAATATAATTAAACCATTAAGGAAAAAAGAACTTGAAATCATTAAAAATCAATAACCCAATAATAACAAAAATCAAAACTATTGTTGAAAGCACTACACCAATAACTCATTATCGATAAACCAATAACTTTCTACGAATTGGATTATCAACTTCAACTTTTATTTCCTCTAGAGTAAAGGACACCTCAAATTGTAACCTAGACCAAAAATCTGAAATTAATTACTCGAGGTCTTAAAATCCAAGCTGGTACGGAACAAGCACTTGCTACTCCCATCTCGAATGAAACATCTGCTACCACGCAGATGCCATATGATAGCGGAATTGTACAACAATGCTTACCACCTTCCTTCAAGAGTCGAATATAATCATCAAAATCTATTTGCAAGTAACCATAAGATATCTGAAGACCCTTTTTCCACATCTGAGATCCCATCCCCCGAATTGCCAATGAATGTTTATCATTACTAATTCCCGTTGGAATAAGAGGATAGCAAAACAATGCCTTCACAGATGGCAGGAAACATTCTCTGAAAAGTGTGTAGATTGAGAAGACATTGATGGGTCATTTTTAAGTATATGTGAAGTAACGAACAGAGTGTTTTCAAGACCACCTTAACAAGTACTAAATGCCAATTGACTTATAGTATGAAGAATAGAATAGAATACAAGGTCATACAACTACAATGTTTTGCCATCAACTCAGAAGTACTAATTTGCACGTACCAAATTTGAAGATGACAAAAACAAATAGACAAGGTTAAGAAGGGAACCAGAAGAACTTGTAAAACTAACAAAATAAAATTCCATGCATATATGCACCAAAAGCAAAATGTTATCACCACTCTGCAATTTTATTTATAACACAAGAATTGGGCATCAATACTATCTCCCACGATTTGTCTAAACAAACTTGCAAAGCGCTCGGAAACCTCAAAAGACCAAACAATCAATATACTGTTCTTGTTTTCTCCCATTGAATGTAACATCATTAAGCTGTACGATTCTACGTCTTTTTTCTGATCCAATAATTAATCCATACAACTAAATTAGCAAAGTACATCAACATTGTACTCTGCAATTGATTCTTAAAAATGCAGCAAGTACAAGAGACCTATCCTCCCTAAACATTCTTCCACAGAAGAAAAACAGAACTGGCAGGTCCCAAGTAGTTAAGCGCTACAGCATATAGGAAATAAATTCATTATATAAGGTCTAATGCGAAGATGCTGGCATTTCCAACATGCAAGCAAAATCACCTAGAGAGACCAAACATCATTCAGCAAGAATTACCAGAGTATTTGGTTTATCATAGTGGTAACACTCACCTGAATATCACACCTACCTTAGCAGCAATTTGCAGAATATCCAACCGCCTCTATCAAAACATTCAACATATCAAAAAGGTTCTGAACTAGAAAAAAGCCCACCCCTTCCAGCGCCCAAGTAGCAGAAAGAAAGGAGAAAACCATATAGCTCAAGTGAAAATGAGTTGACAACCTACCTTTTAAGTCACAGAGAGTACACATCTTGAAATGGAACTAACTAAAAAACCCTCCCACCACAAATTTTTAGTACATAAAATGCTTGGCTGGAACTCAGTAAGGACGTGAACGGTTTCCACCATGAAACTGTCTATCTGGGCCAGAACCTCCACCGTCTCTGTAGTTATCCCTGCGCCCACCACCACCATAACCTCCTCGACCGCCACGGCTATCAAAGAATAGAGAAAGACTTGAGCATAAGACATATATTGACTCTCCAGGTTAGCACAGGGAATCAGAAGTTCAGAATACACATAACATCCCACCCCCCATTTACAACTTTAAACCAACAACAACATACCAAGTGTAATCCCACAAGTGAGGTCTGGGGAGGGTAGTATGTATGCAAACCTTACCCCTATCTCGTAGAGGTAGAGAGGTGATTTTTTGATAGACCCTCAACTTAAATAAAGCCAACCAAATATACCTTAAACCCAATTGAATTATATATAAAAAAAGAACATATTCTTCATTTAATCCAATAGATAAAACAATTTTGACTATCTTGAGCCAATAAAATATATATGGTTTTGTAACGGCGGTATAAAGAATATAGGGCAGGAAGAATGCATAGGGGTGTCAGTCGGCATGTGGATTTTCAAGTAGTAAAGATGGACAAATAACACTAATTTTTGAAAGCACAATGAAATTATTTGATACATGGAACTTTACAGTTTTGCGTTAATATATACATAGATGATGCTCATGAATATATTTTTGCAGGATAAGCAAAAATGTTTTGGTAGTAGTGAAGCCATATAGTTGAGATTAAGCTAATTCGCATGCACCTCAAAAAGGTCAAATAGTATTACGAGTTATAGAAATGAATTTGATTGCTCAATTGCTATACTCGTAACAGATCAATGTATCAATGATGTTAACAATTTACTCAAAAATAATCATTGAAATTAAACTTACTTTGTACACCCAAGGAGGTAAACATCAAGTTTGAATTTTAACCATGCAACTTCAGAATAAAATTTGACACAACAATGATAGCAAACATTACATGCAAGAACAGCTCTGCACATCTAGTAACTGAAGAACCAAAACTCCAGATAATTGCACCAAATAACCATACGTCCACAATCTAGTTAATCACACTTACTCAGTAACTCTATATAGCGTATACATGCCGCAGCATAACCACCAACACATGTTACGAGTCAACATAAACTGTGAATGGTAGCACAACTGAATGTAATATGCAGTGGAAGAGAAGAGTGTGCTATTAAAGAAGGCTCACCCAGAACCAAATGCTGGAGGAGGCTTTGGTGCAGACTTTTCAGCCATTGCAACAGTGATTTTGTAACCTCTGAAGTCATGATCTGATTGTGATTGTATTTTATGGTCAGCATGTAAATTATTTACTGCATAAACTCAAATTAAAAAAAAAAGGTCTAGTTTTTACTATTGAAAAAGCCGCCAGCAGAGTGTGCTGCAGAAGGATCTTCATATGACAGAACTGCATCTCCTTTGTTATTTCCCTGTTCATCAGTGTATAGCTTTATGCTCCAAGGCCACTGGTCTTTGTAGCCTCGTTTTTGCTTGATTCTTGCCACCTACACATTCATAAGAAATGAATCAAGCACTATGCCTGGTATATATGCTAAGATAGAGTCACAAAAAGTAAACTACTTCATTATCACAATTCAATGGCAATATTTTAATGGTCAACAAAATCAAGTAGATAAGAATAATGGGTATTGACTCATCCTTTTGTCTAAGCGCAGGCATCAATACCACAGTTAACACAGCAAGGGATCATGTGAAGTTAGAGAAAAACAATGTAAATGCTACAATACAGAATGAATCTGATACTGAGAATCATAACCGAAAGAAATCTGCATATTACTTGTCCAATGCTCCCAAAAAGTTCTCTAAGTTCTTCAACGGTCACATCAGGAGGCAAATTTGAGATATATATTCTTGCGTTGTCACAGAGATCTCCACAACTTTCATCACATTGCTTGACCTTTACCGGAGCCTCAGCTGGAGAACTACCATAACCACCTCCTGTATTCTGGGCACCACTGCCATATCCCCCATCATATCCACCCGGTGGGCCACCCCGTCCACCCCCACGGGGATCAGCTCGTGTCTCCCCACCATAGCCACCAGGGGCACCATAAGAAGGGGGATAAGATGCAGGTCCACCAACATAACTCGCAGGTGGGGGAACTGCATCAGGGTTTCCACCATAAGTATTAGAAGGTGGCGGATAGTTGCTATCAGCTGCCCCATAAGATGGAGGAGTATGTGGAGGACCTTGAGCATAACCACCACCTTCTCTTCCCTGACTACCACCATAAGAACCAGTTCTACCACCTCCAGCATTTCTGCTATCATAGCTGTCACCTCTTCCCCCTCGATTATTTCCATATCCCCCATCACTTCCACCTCTGTTATAACTGCTACCACCTCTGCCACCACGATCATCAGAACCAGCAGGTGAAGGTGCACCACATTTGTTACATTCAACTCTTCTAGCAAAGTTCAAATTTCCACAACTACACCCAGACATGCCAGAATTAATAACAATTGACAAGAAAGGGTAACAAGCCAATAACATATGTTAAATGAAATATTAGGAAATGAAACCCAAAATACATAACTTTGAAACAACCACCGCACTGATCTAACATCTTGTCAAAATATTTTTTTTATGACGTAGAAGTGTATAACAAAGCATCCAGGGGGAACAAGATTTACAAAAGTAGGAAGAGTTGGCTCTAGAAAAGGCAAAAATAAAAGCTATCATAATACAAGAGAGCTGACAAAATCCAGAATCATTCAGGGCTATAACAAAGGTGTAAGGTTAACCCAACTAAAGTAAGACTAAGCATAAATTTCTAAGCGAACCTGCACACAGAGACACTGGTTATCTTGAGCAAAATGGCTGGACCATTTAGTAGCAGGATTTCATACAAGTAACCACATGAATATAAACATAGTAAATCATATTTCTAGTGATAAGTGTGAAAATTATCTATTTCACCAATATGGTTCATAATATAATGTCTAGATGTATAATCTAGAAAAGGCTCAGGCTGTAGCATGATCTAATACAACCAGAACACTTGTATATAAGAAAGATATGATGTTCTATGAAAGGATCCAGATTCCACACTACGTTGGGGAAAGAAAATATTATGGTAACTGAATGCCACTTAGATAACATGATTTTCCAAATAATAAATTCAGTTTTAGCTTAAGAAGATCACACAAACACACGCGACCCACTATCTAATTGACTTAGATCGGGTAGAAGCAAATATAATCCATTTTTGCTCTTACAGAACTAAATAGAAGTCTCACAAGGTTTGGAATTAGGGAGAGAAATTACTAAGGATAATTGAACATGACCTGAATATCACGAGAAGGATGTGAGAATATTACCTTGGGTTAGGGCAACGCCAATCACCTTCCTTACCACTTCCTCCACCACGACCGCCGCCGCGACCTCCACGATCTCCTCCATGGTATCCACCGCCACCTCCACGATCTCCTCCTTGGTATCCACCGCCACCTCCACGATCTCCTCCATGGTATCCACCTCCACGATCTCCTCCTTGGTATCCACCGCTACCTCCACGATCTCCTCCTTGGTATCCACCACCACCTCCACGATCTCCTCCTTGGTATCCACCGCCTGTAAATAGAGTCGCATATGAATTAAAACGTATTTAAACTACAGGCATAGTGCAATTAATCAAATAAATACCTCGATTATGGGAACCACCACCATATCCTCCACCTCCACCTCCTCGGCCACCTCCACCTCCACCACCACCTCTACCACTGCCACCGTATGATCCGCCACTGCCTCCGTAACCCCCAGCTGAACCACCATATCCTCCACCGCCCGATCCATACCCGCCAGCTCCTGCTCCGCTACTTCCATAGCCTCCGCCGTTAGGTGGCGGAGCAGATCCGCCGCCTTCGTAACCGTACGTACCGGCCATCGACTGCTAGGGTTTATCGACGAGAGAGAAGAAAAGATAAAGTGAGTGAAAAAGACCACACGGGGATAGAAGGGTTCAACTTATATATGCCGAATACAGAAGATATTTTCCCCTATTGATTTTTGTCCACTTCTCCAGCAAATAATTACCTACATTACTTCCCTTTTCGGTAATTCTTTCAAATTATTCTTTAAATATAATAAATATAATATTTTTAAAAAAAAATAGTGAAATTATAATAATAAGAATAAATTAAAAATTAAATAAAAAAATTTCTCTTGATTTCATAAATTGAATTAGTATTATTAAAATTTTATTGTAATATAATGAATTAGTAAAAATAAATCGAGAGAGTATTATATTTGATAACTAGTTATGAGGTAAGTTAAGAATAATATGAAATTCGATTGTTATTTAAAAAATCTATATAATTAATACATTGTGTATAACTAATGCATCAAAAACTTAAACTTACCTAATATGATAGATGATTTTTTCTCTCTATTAATTCTTTTATTATAATATTTGCCTAACCTTAATCAGTCACCAAACAATGTTTACATTTTTCTTTTAAGTAGAGGCACCAATAATTAACCGATTAATCTAAAATATAATGGTAACAATATTCTATAGTTTTTTGCGTGATAAAAAACACCATTAATTGACAATTGGTGGAATTATTGATGAGTCATACACTATAGGGTTGGTTTCCTTTTCTTTTCTTTTTTTTGTGCGGGAAAAAAAATAATACATACATTTATTTGATTAAAGAGAAGCAGAGCAAAGGACTAAACGAAGAAAAGGATTCGATTGGGCTTATTTGCTTCTTTTTCATCCGGCCCATAATAAAAATAATGTGGGCTTGAATGAATCGGTATGCATGTATTATACAATATTGATTATATATTCATCGAATATTTTTAGTTTAATTAATTGGGTGAATCAAAGGTGGATTTTAGAATTTTAATTTTATAATTCAATTTTCAAGATTCTTAGTATTGTAGTTGTCGTATTTCTAAAATTAGAGTCCAAATCTGCTATTTATTTCAATATTACAAACTTCAAATTCTGAAATTTTTTTACCCTTGATTAGATGTCTATGTTCTAACCATGAGAATGGAGAAATTCATGGTGGAAATGTTTTTCCATGCAAAGTGAACTCATTATGCTAGTAAATTCAGGATACTAAATGGTGAAATTAAAAATAATAAAGATAACAAGTTGAATATTCCATAAGGTATTTATCAAGAAACCAACAAATTTAAGATATGATGTAATTTTGTTTTATTCTATAATAAATCAATTTTAGCAACTGGATAGCTAGTCAGGTATTAATTATTAATCAATAAATAGAAAACAAACAAATGGAAAAGTTATTTTGAATAGGTCAAACTCAAGTGAGGCAATATTGGCTCACTTCCCAAAGACCTCTTAACTCATTTAAACCTAATTTCTTCCATTTGTTTTATTGCTATCTAACATATGTTGGATTTCTCTTCCTTATCTTCTAGAGGAATATATTCTTTCTTAATTTTCATTCGTCGTTCAGGAGTCTGATTAAATTTAAATTGTCCAACTATTTCTCATCTTTATCTTAAAATATGAGGTGGTGAAGTGAAATTATTGACTTTTAGCAATACTTAAAGTGGACGGCAAGGTAAACATCATATGTATGTCATATAAATTGGCTAATTAATAAGGTTTCTTTCATATAGTTTTATAGCTACGAAGCCAACGCCCACCATTAATTCGAAAGAATTAATCAACTCTTTAGATAGACACTTTAATTGTGGTTTGTTTTAATCAAATATCTGAATATATAATAAAATATTTCTATATATATTATACACTTTTAGTTAAAAAATTTATTACACGTGTTCTCAAGCCTTTAGATAGTTAAGTTTGTACAACATAAAATATGTTACTTCACTTAATAATTATACGTGTTAGCTTTTTTAAGCAATAAAAAACTTCAAGCATGTTCTCATTGAGGTTGGTTGATGTATAGAATAATATTGAAGAAAATAATATAATATTTTATGTAATTTGCCTAAACTTTTCCACACTGGACTCATCCATGTTACTCATCTCAAGCTTTTGCCTTATGGCAACGCAAATCTTTATAACGGAACCATCCATTGTCAGGTCGGTGATTAGGTCGGTGATTAGAGACGGAATCAAAATTTGAAATTTATGAATTTGGGTTACCAGTTTGTAAATTAATATTTTTTATACGAATTTTTTTTAGAATATACAAAATTTGGATCAAAGTTTATTGACTTAAGACGAACCAATATATTGAAGGGCTAGCTTCATCCCAAAATGTGTTTATAATTTTCTCCATTAACTACATGATTATTAGGCTTAATTAAGTTTTACGGAAGTACTAATTATAAACACATAATTATGTTATGTGAAGAGTCCTACATCTGTTGTTTAAGGAATGTGTGGACAATCTTCACTTGAGCTAGTTTTTGAGGTTGAGTTAGGCCCGACGAAATATTTGCTACCCTTGTTGTTTGCAGCATGGCAAACTCGAATGTTTGTTAAACACTGTACAGGCTTGTGCGATAGATGTGTGGCCAGATTTTAAGCAAACATGTTTTGATTGCTTATAAATTGCGCGGGGGAGAGAGGTGAGTTTTTCTTAATTTGTTGATTAAATCCTCATCTTTTTTTCCTTTTGTTTTGTCATTGTGTTTTTTGAATGACACTGGATGGGTATGTTGTTGTTGTTATGTTTCATAATTGAACGTACATGTAACGTTATTTGCAACTCGAATTCCTTTATGCCACAGAGACAATAGCCCTTCAACCTCCTCAGACATATGTGCCATGGGTTGTTGTTGATGGCCAGCCACTTTATGAAGTAAGTTAATTTGCTCCATATTTCATATTTTTACACTTCCAATTTTCATCCATAGTCAAAATATTTTTTCAGATGTGCGAACAAAGTCTCATATTGATAGCTAAAAATAAAAGTAAGCTACAGTGTGATGGTGTGAAACTTTTTAGACAAAATAGTACGAATCTGGCACAAAGCAGATGATATCATATTATAAAAAAAGTATCTTTGAACCATTTTAACCGAAAAATTATGTTTGTTTCATTGTTGCAGGACTATGAAAACTTCATAAGCTACATTTGTAAAGCTTACAAAGGAACTGCTGCAGTTCCAGCTTGCAATGCATCTGTCAATGTAAAGACGCTACTAAGTACATTATAAGTCTACATGTTGTATTTTTACCCTGCATTTTTGTAGTATACTTTGTTCTGTAATGCTGGAATTTTGTGAAACTTACACTTGTAAGTTATAATTTTTAATATGTAGAAGTTTGTAAATAGCTGAAAAATACTTATTGTACAGAGAGATAGTTGCTTGAATGTAATGTATTGATTGATTTGAGTAGAAATATTAAGTATGTGCTTTGTACATCAATATGTTTGGGTCTTCATTCTAGTAAACTATATAGGGTTCTCGAGCATCCATTATGTTGCAAACTTAGAAAAATAAAGAAATAAAAAGAAAAAGTATAGATAATAGATGCACAATTTCAAAATCGGATCCATAGATAGTTGAGCCTCCATCACTTAAAATTATTGGATCCGTCACAAGTCATATATGTAGCTATCCTAGGCAAAATAATCACTAAAATAGTGAGATTGTCACAATAGGTACATGAGAGTCTTGTTTATATAATTTAATTCACCATTTATTTATTTATTTAAAAATAACTCTAAGATTAATTGGAAAGAACCATTGCAACGCAAATTCGTCTATATGTCCGAGTGGTTAAGGAGACAGACTCGAAATCTGTTGGGGTTGCCTGCGCAGGTTCGAATACTGCTGTCGACGAAACTTCTGCCAAGAAAAACATCTATTTTCGCCCTTTTTTTTGTGGGTTCATTATTTAAATGGGCCTGTCATCTCATCTGATCCGATCTTTTTCAGCCTTTGGGCCGAAGCCAACTTTTTGTTGTTTGTTAATGGAAAAAAGAAACGGCAAATTACAGAAATACACAATATTTGGAAACTTAATTATAATTATTTTCTACCATTTAAAAAAATTACTAAATTCTCTTTTTTCGCTATTTCGCTGATACATAAAACACATTTATAAACTATCAGTTAGTTTCACTGATACCTAAAAAAATTAAACAACCAATTAATTACTGATACGTTTTT